>JAOWAN010066492.1:0-11763 GCA_028566635.1 Lobelia cardinalis
TAATTATATCATTAATATGTTCATAATTATTATGTGCATTTTATAACACATATATGTACATAATTTATAACATATATATATGCATTGGGCGCTCATAACACAACCGAGCTTAGGCTCTCAATATACCAACGTCTAAAATACTGGAGGCTAGCGTGCGTAATTAATGGATGAGTTTTATTTATACCACTTCCTTTGTTGTGAGGTGGTATAAATTTCTCCAGACTAATGGCTTAACGAATTCCATCTCTTCATTCACAACAACCACCACCAAAAAAAAAAAAAAAAAAAAAAATTGTCACCATGGAAGGCTGAAATTAAGCTTCTTGTGGGGTGGTTTAATTCTCTTTTTGCCTCAGATCTCTCTTGTTTTCTATATGGCTAATTCAGTTTCATTCATCGTTCTAGTAGTTTGTTTCATCATCGGAGCCAGCTCATCGGCAGAGGCGGTTGAAAAAAGTAGGGTATATATTGTTTACCTTGGGGAGAAGAAGCATGAAGATCCCCAGCTTACCGTGGATTCCCACCACGAATTGCTAGCCGGTGTAGTAGGAAGGTAATTCATTCATTAATTAATTGCTTAATTAATTAAAACATATATTATAATTAAGAATATGTCATGATCTAGAAGACTAGATCATCATCATCATCATATGGACAAATTACATATAGATCGATGTGATGATTTGCATAATGATCGATGCAGCAAGAAATTAGCCTCGGATGTAACCATCCATAATTACAAGCATGGCTTCTCCGGCTTCGCTGCAAAGCTTACCGCGTCTCATGCACAAAAGATTGAAGGTACGTACATTAATCATACATATATATATATGTATGTTGTTGTGCAACTTATAATCCCACTATCGATTCATACTTTTGTTTCAGAACATCCCGATGTGGTTCATATTGTTCCTAATGAATTTTATAAGCTACAAACAACTAGAAGCTGGGATTACTTAAGTTCCGGACTTGGTGCACATGTACCTTCCAATGTTCCTAACAAAGGCAACATGTGTGTTAATATTATCTTTGGTGTCGTTGATTCAGTTTCTCCTCTCTCTCTCTCTCTCTCTCTCTCTCTCTCTCTCTCTCTCTCTCTCTCTCTCACAGACACACACGTGATGGAGCAGATAAAATTTCAAATGTAAAATTCGAGTTAGGCTTGAATCAGCAAGTCAATTTTTGATGAGTTGATATAAACTTTTGTAATGATTAAAGTGAAAAAGTAAGAGAGAAATAGAAAGATAATGATGAGACTTATAAAAAATTAAAAACTAAAAATAATAATGTATCGACTTGATGAATATCCAAGTCTTACTAAAAGTAACATTCTAATATAATTGTGACTGTGAAATGTAAAATAAGATGTTATATTTCTCTTGGTCGGATGTTACTTTTAATAGGTCAAAATTTCTATTTAGTACTTCGAATTTAACAAAAATAAAAATAAAGGATCTCTAAATCTTCATGATATTCTTGATGTTGAAGACCACCGATTAGTTTATAGAAGGCCTCTCTTTAGAGTACATTTGGAAAGTCGATTTTTGGAATGATTTTATTTTGTTTTATTTGTGTTTTAAGTGGAATTTTAAATTATTTATTTTTCGTTATTTAAAATTTAAATAATTACATGACAGTGATTGAGAGAAAAAAAAATAGAATGGTAGTTGTGATTTGATGTGATATTTTATAGAATATAAAAGTGAATATGAAAATATATAAAAATAATATTTAAGTGAAAAAAATAATATTTTTAAAACTTACAAAGTAAACGTTTTTTTTTTTTTTATCGTTTTTCAAACTAAGCGGCAAAAAACGTTATTTGCGAACGCAGCACATTTTGTTTTAGTCTACCAACCACAATAAGAAATTATTTTTGATGGATATATTTAAACAATACAGCAACATACCTAGCATTCTTGTAGGAAAAAAAAAAAAGTGTATCTACTGAAACTCACATTTTCTTTTAATAATTATCATATAAATGCATTTATAGGTATTTGGCCGGAGTCGGCATCTTTCAACGATGAAGGGCTTGGACCAATACCATCCCGATGGAAGGGCAAGTGCGTGTCCGGGCAAGACTTCAATGCTACTCAACACTGTAATCGGAAAATCATCGGAGCTCAATACATTAACGATGGTTTTCTAAGCGATTACGATCAATTGGGAGTAGACATAAACATGACAGTGATTGAAGAAATTAACATATTTTCGGCAAGAGACGTGGAGGGGCATGGGACACACGTAGCTAGCACCGCAGCCGGATCTTACGTGGCCAACGCTAGCTATAAGGGCTTAGGTGCCGGGACTGTGAGAGGCGGTGCACCCAAGGCGCGAATAGCTGTCTACAAGGTTGGTTGGAGGTATACCGATATGTTCTCTGTGTGCTCGTCGGCAGATGTCATTAAAGCTATGGATCTCGCCGTGCATGATGGAGTGGATGTGATAAATCTATCCCTTGGTAGTAACCCTCCTATTTTTCCCGAAGTTGATAGAAGGAGAAACAAGAATGCCTTTGCATCTTTTCACGCTACCGCGAGGGGGATAACCGTTGTCTATGGAAGTGGTAATAATGGTCCCGAGGCTCAAGTGGTTGATCACCCTGAACCATGGGTTATAACTGTTGCAGCTAGCACCATCGATCGATACTTGCCCACACCTATCACACTAGGAAACAACAAAACTATAATGGTATGTCTCGTTATCCTTATCGTTCTTGTCATTTGAACTACGTACTCCCACGTTTCAAAATAAGTATTGTCTTAGCAACTATACAGTAGAATTTGGAAATGCCATGTATATGTAACTGACTTGGATGATACTGTTTCAGGCTCGTGGTCTCTCGGTAGGACAGGAAACTGGACTTACAAGCTTGTTATATTCGGATGAGCTGACGAGGTATATTGTAGCCAAATCTACAAAAAGATTGTTGCTTTATATGATCCACGTACATCATAGCTAGGTTTGTAGCACTAGAAAAATTTCCAGAATTTAGCAACATGGTAGACCATCAATGTGTATTGAAGATGTAAACAATAACTTGAATTTAATTTGCAGCTGCAACCAGTATTCGGCGCTTGAGAATGCGACGGTAGTAGAGGGAAAAGTGGTACTGTGCTTTGTGAATTTCAAACAAGCTGAGGAACCATGGTTTGCGGATGCCATCAAGCTCTTGATTGATTCAGGAGCTCGTGGAATGGTTATAGCGAAGAATTCCAAAGATGAGGTGACAATGGGCCAGGAGTCCTTTCAAATCGTTGAAGTCGATTACAACGTTGGGACAGAGATCATAAGCTATACCCAATCCACAAGGTACGTACGTACTAGAACTCGGATCATAACACATATTGAAACAAGCACTCATAAGATGGAAAACAACCTTGAACACTCTTGGTAGGACACCAGCCTTTTGAGTTCATATATATAGCTTTCTTATTTTTCTAGCTAGTTACTGAAATTGACATGTTCTTGGTATACAGTTCTCCGACGATAAATTTAGGCACAACCAAGAGTATCGTGGGTGGACAATATGCTTCGACTAGGGTGGCTTATTTCTCATCTAGGGGTCCTAACTCTCTTGCTCCGGCAATCCTCAAGGTACATTAATCATATCCTACTTACACTTGCAGCTCCAAATTAAAGAATCAAATCAATTTTTAAAGTTTATTTTTCATAAATCACAACATGATCAGGTTATCTTGATCATGAATTGCATCAATGTTAATGATCTTGTATAATATTTATTATACATTTAACAATTCGTGTTACTCGTGTCCGGTCGGCCATTATTCAGCCGGATATTACAGCACCTGGGGTAGATATACTAGCTGCTGTTCCTGACCATGTCGAGGGCGGAGACCACGAAGGATTTATATTCAAGTCGGGCACATCAATGGCAGCTCCGCACATAACAGGCATCGTTGCCCTCCTCAAGCAAGCCCACCCTCAATGGTCTCCTGCAGCACTAAAATCAGCAATGATGACCACAGGTACTTATACTTTTGTACTTATTCACTTCTCAATATTGATAAAAAGATACCCATATTTTCTCTCGCAACACGTCACTATCAGGGACACTTACAACGTAACGAAGAGAGTGATTGTTCGTTAGTTACGTTTTAACCAGTTACGTTTTAACTGGTGCAGCATGGAACGTTAATCAATACGGGCTCCCAATCACCGCGGGAGGAATTCCGAAAAAGATAGCAGATCCATTTGATATCGGAGCAGGCATTGTGAATCCCAATAAGGCGGTCGACCCTGGTTTGGTATATGATATGGACACGAGCGATTATGTACAATACCTCTGCGCTATGAGATACAGACGTGCCTCTATAGGTAAATTTGTTAATCAATCCAACCCATGCCCCAAACAAAGACCATCCATTCTCGACGTAAACCTACCCGCTATAACCATACCATCTCTAAAGAACTCCACAACTGTCAAGAGAACAGTCACGAACGTGGGACCCGCGAGCTCGACTTACAAAGCTACTATCCAGTCTCCGGATGGCACGATCGTGTTGGTTAGACCGGAAGTTTTGTCCTTCAACTCCAACGTAAAGCAGTTGTCTTTCGACGTGACCGTGACTATAACCCATCCAATCAACGCAGATGGTTATAATTTTGGGAGCCTAACTTGGACGGATCAAGGTGGCCATGCTGTAAGAATTCCGGTTTCTGTCAAAGCAGATGTTCTTCTACCATTTGGCTTCTGAGAAATGCAAGCTGGTTTAACATCGCAGATTGCTAGCTAGGTTCTATATATATAGTTTTAGTCTACAGCAATATTGGTGTATATGTAACAAAAAATTGTCATTTGAAGTGAAAATAGTATTTGATGTATTGCATCCTCAATATATGTACATGAAATTATTGTTACTTACTCCATCCATTTATTCCAACTTAATTCACTAATTATAAAATATTGTAACGAATACAGGGGCGGACCTATTTAAACTCCCGAAATTTGAGGGATTAGAGAGAGAAAAAAAATTTAACTGATCATTAGATTTTTTCTTTAGCCCCCCTCTCCCCTCACGATCACTGATAGATCAATGTAATTATGTTATACATAAAGTTAATTAAGTGTTGATATTTGTTCTCCAACTATCATATATGATCTATCCTTAAGGTCACCTACAATTAAAGGTCCAATTACGAATTCAATATATCTCAATACAGCAATATTACTTATATCATTCATATTATTTAGGGACAACTTTATAAATGGTCCTTGAAGCATTTCGGAATTTGCAATTCGTCCCTGATCTTTAACAATCAATATTAAATGTCAAACTTGTCAAAATGCAGATATAATTGGTACCCGTTAATTTTGACTGTCAAAATTAACATTTAACTAATTTTGAAGGGTAACATAGGTAATTAACCCCCCTTCTTCTTTCATCTTCATCTTCGGTGGCTCCTACCTTCATTTCCGGCCACTGCCCTCTCCCTACCGATCGCCACATTAAAGTCTATGAACATTCAAATTTGATTGAAACTTGAAGAAGCCAGATTTACAACCAGATTTGAAGAACCACCAGATAAATCAAATTTGGTTTACAACCCACCAGATTTAATTACAACCAACAATTAAAGTCTTAAAACTTGAAGACGCCAGATTTGAAGAAGACTACCAGATTTGAAGAAGACGACCGGATTTGAAACCAGATCTGGACAACTTCATAAATGGAAAAACATTAAATTGAGTTTGGCAATAAACTCAAAAACTAAGAAACCCAGAAAACAAATCAATACTCAGAGAAAAACCATTTTGGTCACCGGAGCAAAATTGAGCTGGAGATCGTCGTCGGAGGATTCATGGGTATCTCCAGAATGAATCCCCTTCTGTGTGCAACGATTAATGGAGCAGTATTGGAACCCTAGGTTGAAATCATTTGTTGATTTTGAACCCAGATCTTTCCTTCTTTGGAGATCTTCTTCCGCGTCGTCTGTTCCATCCCGCTATCTTCTTCTTCTTCATCTTCGATCTTCTTCCGCCTCTTCATCTGTTCAATTCCGTTGTCTTCTTCTTGATGATTAATGGAGCATAAACTGTTTTGTTTATCTTGATGATTTCTTGCTTCCCAAAGTTTGTTTAGCTTCTATGTGCCAAGGAACTCCACAACGTGCTCGTCCTTGGAGAAAATGACATTGCAGCACGGGTATCTTTTAGACTTTTACAGCTCTGAAACAACGAGTAGAATTTACTGTTATTAAGCCAGATTCTCTTTCTTCAAATCTGGTGCGGTTTAATAAAAGGTTGTGCTGCTTATATATGGACAACTTCATAAAAGGAATATGGGTTTAATTTTGGTCGGAGATTTGGTATAATTTTGGTCGGATCTGGTTTAATTTTGATCGGAGGATGTGAAGAAAGGAATTTTAATGTTTTTCCATAATTACCTAGGAACTTTGATCACATGCCAAGCACATGCGATTTAACAGACCAAATTAACGGTCCACTAACGGTTGGTTCTAATTTATCCGAATTTTGGTAAGTTTGGTCGTTTATATTGATTGCTAAAGATTAGGGACGAATTACAGATTCCGAAATACTTTAGGGACCATTTATGAAGTTGTCCCTATTATTTATATCTCCAATTATTACATCCTAATATCATTCAATATCAAATATTTTTCATCTACTACTCCTATATTTATATACTCTCACAAATAATTTCAAACTTTATACATTACATTCTCTCTCCTCTTTGCTCAGTTGTCTTCTCACATTTAAATCTTTCACATCATATTCAAACATTTCACGTCATGGAGTCAATTTAGTCTTTTACTTCCTAAACTCATATCACTCATATTACTTAATACTCATGTTGTGAACAATACTTTATCACTCGCTATCACCATATATAAAACTCGTAAACGAATCCTAAATAATGAGACATGTGGCAAGGAAGATAGGTGGAAGTAAAGTTCAATTAACAAAATTATCTTCATATCACTCATATTATTGTAATAATATATATAAGTTCAATTACGTATCTTCCTTGCCACATGTCTCACATTGAATAGTTGAACTAATATATATTATTACATTTCATCACTTCTTCAAAATGATATGTTGAAGATAGTTGTTATGTTGTTATGAGATAAAATTATTTAAAATGAAATGTAATGAATTGTTAAATGCAGTTTGAATGATGGCACTAGTAGGACACATGTACAGGCAACTAATGTGTCTTAAGACATATGCTTATTAGAGTCACTAACATCATTGTCTCAAGATTCTGACTTATAAGTTATAATGCACAATCATGTACATCAAGAGATATGTTGATAGGTTAAGATACTAGATAATACAACACCTTGTTAGGACGACACTTGATGATGGATAAGAGAATTCAGTTGTAAGGATGTAAACTTGTGATGCATTATGTATTGAGGAAGATACACTTTTTTAGGATGCGTAAATGTGATGCATTATATATGTAGACCTTGTTAGGGCGACCCATTGTGATGTAAAAAGTTATTAATGCACAACTTTATACATCGCGCTGTTCCCTGGGTCTGTAGATCGTTACGTGATGCATAATATGTAGACCTTGTTAGGACAACCCTTTATGATGTAAAAAGTTATTAATGTACGACTTTATACATTGCAGCTGGTGCCCCGAGTCCTTAGATCGTTTGTGTCCTTAAAAACCCCTTTAAAGGATACAAACAGTTGTCGTATAAGGCCATATTTGTTGTAGTGAATGAATGGCTGAGACTGAAAGCTTATAATTTTACTGTTTCTATATAATATTGTTATATCAATGAACAGTGAATGAGCTTTCATTTATACTATAAATGTCGGGATATTTCATTTATACTATAAATGTCGGGATATGTACGTAACATATTCTTTTATGTTTGTAATTTGAGTAAGTTGATTCGCCAATTAAGTACATACCTAATTAGCACATGATTGTCTATTAATAGTGGTCTGTTTTGATTTGAGTAACTTACCTTTCAAAATTATAAATGATCTTGAAGATGTAAGTCATGTCAAATTCGACATCTTGCCAAAATCGAGAATATATAGCACAACAATACATGATTATAGTTGACAAGGGGCACTTGGGGCGATGCAATCATCCCAAAGTGGATTGGCTGCTAGGCTATAACCTTGCTCGAGTATAATGTGTTGGTCCCACTTAGCTTAGTATAGGCTAGGGGAGTGAATAGCCTATTAAAAATTTTCTATTTAAAAACAGATAACTTAGAAAATTCTCACCCTTGAATTAATCAAGGGGTTTCAGTGCAGCGGAAGACTAATGAATTTAACTAAGAAAATAATCTGTTCAAAGTGATTTTAACAAACTAATGCTCAGTTGGATGCCTTGTGGAATTGCAGAGTCATCTGATCCTGAAGGGTTCGAGTATGACAGATATAATCACAAACAACAATGTAAATGCTGAAAAGTAAAGCACACAAGATATATAGAGGTTCACCAACTAACTGGCTCGTCCTCTACCAAGCTGGACAAACTTGAATTTGTGAGAGAGATCCACTATTATCCTATCTATTACAAGTGTCAGCCAACAGCAAACTTGATCTGCAGACCTTTACAAGAAAAGAAAGAATAAACAGAACACTCTCAAACTAGAACAAATACAAGCAAGTTGATCGGTGTTTTTGTGAGTGTGTGCAGCTAAGTGTATACACTCACGTGTGTATTTACAAGTCACCAAACAGCCTCCTGGGATCTCCGTGGAAGAGGTCTTCCTAAGTGCTTGATGATAACAACAAAATACTAGTGTGATTTGGCTAGTGAACAGTAAGGGTTGGAACTATAAATTTCCTATCTCTCAGGAGTGATCCGATTGCAGAAGTGTACAAATTACTTAAGAATCAGGTCTCTCTTGGCAGAGTAATGGCAGCTTCAGACAATCAACCAAATTGCAAGCTGGGAAGTCCTTCTCTATTTATAGGCAGTTTCTGAACTTCGGAGGACTCCAAGTAGGGATGGCAATTTCTCGGAACCCGATCCGAATCCGATGATGCCCCGCCCCGAAAAATCCAATTTTCTCATATTTTTCAAAGACCCGATCGGGTTCGGGGCGGGTTCGGGTTTAGCTTTCACCCCGCCCCTCCCCGTCCCGACTAGTGTTATGTGTAATTGTTTTTTAAATATATATAGTATACATTGAAAATTGGATATAACAATGAAGTGTAGTGTAGTGGTAAGAATTCTTATATGTTTCTAATAGGTCATAGGTTCAAACCATTGAGGGGTTAAGTGTTTTTTATGTACAGTTTTTTAGATTTTAAGTGCTTAAATTGATATATAAATGTAATTAAAATTAAAAAATAATAATTTTAAAATTCAAATTTTGAAAAAAAAAATATTAAGTTTTATGAATATGTTCGGGGCGGGGCGGGTTCGGGTCGTGGAGTAAGAAAGTCGGGTCGGATCCGGTTTTAGAGATACCTGCCCCTAACCCGCCCCGTTGCCATCCCTAACTCCAAGGGGTCTGTCTTAGGACACGTGTTGAAAGCTGACTTGGTTTGTTACGAGCTCAGTACTATGATTTGTCTCTTTTGATCTGTCCAACATTGTAGCACAATCTTGTCTGCCATGATCTTTGTCCTGACTTTTTAGACGATGACAGGTGTCCTTGTAGCCGTTGTCCTTCAAAGATATTTGAATTTGAACTTAGAGGCAACGAAAGAAAGGATCAAGATTTAATCGTTGGAGATTTCCGGACTGAGCACTTGAATCAGCAACCTTCACTGGAAGTCTTCTGATGAATGGAAACCTTCATACTTGAAGTCTTCCGACAGATACCTTAAACTTGTAAAATTACTGCTTTACCCTTGAAATAATTTTAAAACGGATACCTTCCTATTACACAGCCATTAAAAAATTTGTTTGTAAGTATTAAGTTGTTAAATGTCCATTTATATTGAAAGGCTTGAATACGCGATAAATAGACATTTATATTAAAAATGTTTTGAGGCAATTAATCAAATCTTAAAAAGAATAAATTCTAACATAATGGTAAGCATGCGATGGTGATCATGATACATTTGGTACATAGAGAATGAACGTCGAGGTAGGAGAATATGAAAGACCTTACAAAATGAGAATTCAGATAATGGATCGAGACGATAGGGTGTTGCATGTTTGTAGGTGAACTTTTGGAACAAGGCTTAGCTAGGTGAGCCTTGCGTCCGGTAAATTGATAGAACCATTGGACCTTTATGGTCTTTTTGCTGATCAATTGGATGATCTAGTGATTTGGTATATTTGGAACAAAATTATCGAACCTCATCTATTTGAAATGACAGAACGTGTTTGAGCTTGAGGTTGCTCGTGAATTGTCTGTAAAACACGGTGAGCCAAATGCATGTCCCGTAGATAGTCAGGTCCAAGCTCGATAAGACTTTGCTTATCAAAAGAAGAAGTGAGCTCGACTCGAGTTTGAGGTAAAGCCAGCTCGGCCCTACGTACTCGTATAGAGGCTTATTCATGGCATAGGTATGTGAAACACAAATGAGTGGTAAAAGTGAATTTACAAACTTAACTGAAAAATTAATGCTCACCATAAAAAAAGTTTTTTTCAAAAGTTAAAATTTATTTTGAAAAGAGGCAGCAGAATAAATATTAATCTTAAATATTTATGTGAAAAATACAAATTAAAGTTTGGATAATATCGTAGCTCCCACTAGTGTCATTGGACACAAATAGTTGTCATTTTGTCAGATTGCAAACTTAAATATGCTCCATGATACGACATGGGGGAGTAGTTGAAAAGCAAAATGTTTTGCACGTTGACAATTGTGCAAATTTAGGTTTTGAGATAAATGAAAGGGGCCGGTATTAAAAATAGGAAATTACTATTTTTCTATCCAACGCTAATGTGAAAATGAAAAACAATAATTATAATACTACTAATAATTATTATAAAAATAATAATTGACAATACTTAAGAAAAAAAAATTAGACTTTCAAATTTGAATTTTTTACTCGAAACGGAGGGTTAATATAATCAGATCATAGAGCCAACATTGTACATATACTATTAGTAAAAATAATATATACTCCATCCGTTCCACAATAGTGTACTTTTTAGATTTATCCACATATATTAAGAAATAATTTACATTGACAAATTAACTTCAATAAATAATCTCTCTTTATTAATAAAAAAAAGATAAGTGTAATTAATGATTATTGATAGTTGAAAAAAATAGGAGGATAATTTTAAAAAGTATGTGTAAAATTTTTTTAAAAATTTTAAAAGAACAACTATTTTAGAACAAATTTTAAATTTTAAAAGGTTTACTATTATGGAACGGAGGGAGTACTTACTTTACCTTTTACTAGTAAGTTATCCCAAATTTAAATACACAACTTTTACTTTTTGATTATTTCTTCATTCTTATTAACTTTAGTTAATTAGTGTGTGTAATTATGAAAATTTTGAACTTTAATTATGATTTCAAGATCATGACACTCGCCGAAATAAATATGATACTTCTGCATTAATTAGTTTATCGGTTGAAGTAATTGAAAATAATTTATTTTTATCGTTCCTAACTAATTGTCATATTTTAATATTTTGACCCATCATTTGCTTAAATTCTGACTAGTAATTTTTTATATATACGAATTGATATGTTATTATAATGTAGATATAAAAAAATGTTATTGATACTATATTTATTAAGGGATTAGCTAATATCCCCACTAGTTGTAGGAGGTTAGCAATGTCCCCATTTTTTCTTTTCCAAAATACCCTCACTTTTTA
>JAOWAN010066590.1:0-11749 GCA_028566635.1 Lobelia cardinalis
AATATTATTTCAAGTACGGTAATTTACTTTTTGAAGATAATTTCTTAGTTTAAACTTTGACTAATAATTGTTTGGTTTGGGTTCACGTTACATACTTTTTTTTTAATTATGTTGCTATTTTTAAAAATCCCCTATTCTTTAATTTTATGATACAGATTCAATTTTTATTTTTGTTTATGCTTTCTATATTTGAGCTATATAAACTATTATTACTACTTTTCTCCAAGTCCTATATATTGAAATATTTGATGTTTTTTTCATTGTTTGATTTTATTTTGAATGTGTTTATAAATTTTTGTATCATAAAGTACACAGACATGAGGTGAGTTTATATTATATATAATATTTTTGTGTTGGATGATGAGGTTAGGTATGTCCTAATGCTTTAAAAATATTGATCATATTTTATTTGTGACTGTATAGAGTTAATTTGATTATTAGTAGTTTGTTTAATTTCTAGTATTTTAATTAGTTTTGTCAACTGACTTCACTTCAGCAACCCAAATACTCAAAACCTAACTCGATTAACCTTCTGGCTCCTACACCTGTTTTTCTTAATTCTCAATGCTCATATCATATATAACTACGACTCAATGTAATCAATCCACTAATTATTTGTTAGCCGGGACCATAAATAAAAAGATTACCCATTACGTACCCAAGTGGTGGTAATTAGAATTCCTAACGTACGTATTAGCGACATGAATAACGCTCCAGATGTCACATTAACAAAAATTTAACTGTCATTTTAGGCTACTGTTAATGATAAAAATTAATTAGGAATGAAAATGCATTTATTAGACTTAATTTGATGCTACGTACTCCTACTAGAAGAAAATTAACGGACCAAGAAATGACCACTCTTGATACGAATAATTTGGTTATTAAATTATTAATATTTTCAAATTTAATGATAATTATTTCAAATTTATATAGTTAGTTATGTTTCATGATCTTACCTATAGTTTAGGTGCTGATTTCGAACAATTTTAGAATTTCTAATTATTTGATTTGGTAAATTAAAAAAATAAAATATTAATGTGCGTACCCTAAATTATGCTAATTGTTTCAATCTTAAAATATGTATATCTACTAGAAACATATGTATGAAATTATTGAATTCCTAAGATCTCGATTGATGTTTCGTAGCTGCTTCAAATAAGTATTATATATGCTATTATGTACTTACATAGGAGTATAATTTTGAAGGGATAATTCCTAATTTTATGTATTTTTTTTAATTGCCAAATCAAATTACTATTTGTTTTAAATATTTTTGTTCATTTTGAAGTAACATCTAATTGGGTTGTCAATGATTAGAGATCATACTGAAATTAGTATATATCTAATTGTTCATTTAAGAAATCTACTGTGGAATTCCGTGCGGGGTTTTTGGCTAGTTGGATGAAAGTTGGACTCAACCATATCAATAACAGCCCTAGCGAGCGGTGGGTGGCCCATGCATTCAATTTCTTTCTGGATAATGAATGAATGAAACATTTCTCGGTTGTGTCCAATGTAGGCCACAAAGTCGACCTACCTACCAGCTGTACCTGCTTTAACTCATCAATTAATTCAAAGCAGCGACGTTAATTACTCTTTCCTTCTCAAAAATGTTAACTAACTACTACTACGTACAAGTGTGTGTAAATGTAATCTGATAATGCATGTGGTTATATAATGGACACGTAAAGTTAATCCTCTCTGCATGCCTATTAATATATATGATCCCACTCCCCTGTGGGGTGGGGTGGGGTGGTGGGTAAATGTTGCCCATCAATCCCTTTCCCCCCCCCCCCCCCGCCTTCTCACGTACGGCATGCAAAATAATTGCAGGTCCCGGCCGAATTAGCACAATCAGCTGTGATTATTTTAGAACCATTAAAAATTTTCTCAACAATTATGGCACAACACACAAACCAAACTAATTAATTAAAGATGTCAATCAAACTCTATTTTTTCTTTTCTTTTTCAAAATATGAAAGTTGGAAAACTAAGGGGTAGATCGAGTGCAACGTTTTTTTTTTTGTCAACATACATTTAATTAATAATAATTAAATAATATTTAAAGTAAAAGAAAATTATACATATATATTGAAACCAATAAAACGGAAAAATTATATTATTATTGCAATGCAATATATGAATTTAATAGATAAATAAACAGAAAAAAAAAAAAAAGTGATATGTCAAAGTGCATGCAACACACATGTTTAGTGAAATCACTCAAAGTCAAATATATCCGAAATAAATCCCTTTTTTTTAATCATTAGTACCATTCTTATTTTTAGTATTTACTTATTGCTTATACATCATCCAAAATCATTGTTGAAAAATGTGAAAAGGAAAATATATATTTATATCCAAATTGTAAGCCAATCTTTTTAGTTTCTGAAATCTACTTTTATATTGGAATTGTAGATTTTCTATGATTTAAAATGGAACCATACATTACACGTACTTGTATTATAAAAATTTGAGTTCAGATTTTTTTATGTCAAACATTGTGTTATTTTTAATGTCATTTTTTTAAAAAATTTCATCGCAATTGTTGAAATTAAAAGTGAAAAAGAACCACCAAAAACTGTGGGTGGGGGGAAGGAAAGGGAGGAGGAGAAACATATAAATAGGCCACGATCGAAGTTGGTGATAACAATGTGCGTAATTTGAAGGTAAGGCAGCTAGCTATGGATGAGGTTGGTGAATTATAGGTGGTAGACTGGTGAGCTTCAAGGACTGATCATCCCACGTTGAGAGCTCTTAACTTTTGCAACAATTTTTGACTTTGCAGCAATTTGACACATTTGGGTTCACACACTCCCCCCCCCCCCCCCCTCTTTTTTTCCAATTATATTATATGATTATTTGTAATGATCAAAATTAAAAAGTAAGAAAGAAAATGATGAAATCCATCAAAATCAGAAATCGAATATCATATCATGTTAACTTCATCTCCATATATACTAGTGTAAATGTCTTGTGTGGATTACGGGTTTATGAATGAGAGAAAGATCGGGATAGTTTTGTCGTATCAATTTTTTCGTTTGTAAAAATTTTGTAGCTCTCGAAGCAAACGAAAAAGATAAGTGCAAGAAGGCCGACAAATTACGTAGATACATTTTTCAACTATTAGTAGTAGAATACGTGTGATTTTCAAAAGCATTGTAACAGAAGAAAATGAAGGCACTATTTGAAACAAAAAATGGAAACTTTCCTGTGCGGAAGATCAGGAAGACAAAATTGAAACCTGTCGTCTAGGGACTGCGGGGGGGGGTTCCGAATGTTGCGGATTACGGCCACCAAAACAAAAGAATTTTGCGTATCCAAATGAGTTGTAACGTTCACATCACCAATCGCTCCACAACTTCTCCTTCACCACCACAGCTCAGGCCCAAAACATACATGGTTATATACCTTGGGCCCCAATTATATTCCAATATGGGCCTCCCGAGAATGTCTATAAGACCCCGATTGAGACTCCCTCTTCTGTTTGCTTCCCTACTAGTTAGTAGAATGTGCTTATGAGCTTACCAAGTTCCATATCCAGATGACCAGGCCACCAGTGGAACGAAGTCAAGAACCAATCACCAAGTTGCTAGGAAATCAAGCCACCCACCCTCCCTCAAACTAATAAATCATGTGCAACCTCCTTCGACCTACTGTATTTGGGCACGCCCAGTACATTATATCCACAAATCTCACTTGGGCTTTCCCTCGGGCCTGGCTCCCAACATCTTACTTGGACTTGAACTTTGCATGTTAAGACACAATACCCATTAGCACCTCATACATGGTATGGACATTTCTGACCCTAATTCCAAGTCCAAATGACCAATGCACACCAACTGGGATTTTGAAAACACCACATAGAAACAATGGAATCAATCACAACAGTGGATGTCAGAGTCCAACCCATAATCCACTTATTAACAGAAGCTAGAACAATCTAACTACACAACATTACCATAAGGCAAAACCCACAAAAATTGACAAGGAGAAAACATGATCATGATGGACCTAGGTAGTGCCAAAATGCACACAAAATACACACACACATGTGAATTCTTGGCCAAAAGAAAGAACAGCAAAAGCACAAAATACAGCAAGGTGTCCGCCTCCCCAAGGCAAATCAGAGCTCCTCATCGCCAACATCTCCCCCTCGTACTAAATCGTTCGTAACATCCTTTGTTCTCTTCTTCGCCGCCTCGTACTTTCCTCCTATGGTGTCCTTGGCCGACTCCACCGCCTCTCCAGCCTTCGCCTTAGCCGCCTCGTACCCTTCTTTCGCTTTCTCCTTGGCCCAACCCAAATGCTCCTCCGCTCCCTCCTCTTTCCTCTTCCCTTCCTCTGCAGCTTTCTTCCCCATCTCTTTAGCCGCCTCTTTCGCTTCCTCCGTCTTCTCCCATGCCTTCTCTTTGGCTCCTTGGGCCTTCTCTTTCGCCATCTCGGCTGCCTCGTAACCCTTCTCTTTAGCCTCTTGGGCCTTCTGCTCTGCCGTTCCTTTGGCAGATTTTGCTGCTTCTTTGCCTTCCTCTGTTTTCTCCCAAGTCTTCTCCTTTGCACCTTCTGTCTTCTCCTTAGCTGCACCTGCAGCCTCTCGAGCCTTGTGCTCTGCTGTTTCTCTGGCTGATGCAGCTTTCTCTGCAGCTGTGTCCTTCATTTCTCCTGCCTTCTCTGCAGCATACTGCCCTGTACCTGAGATTAGCAACATTCTCCTTTAGCCTTTGCATTCCTCCCAATGTAACACACCAGAAAGTCAGCACTGATTAGTTTTTGCTTAGCATCCAATGTAGCATAACTGCAAGCTTTTTAAGTAGTACCCATTGATCCTAGGACTAGGGTTAAGAATCCATAAGCTATCATTAACAGCAACTTCAGCTTACATCTTATTCCTAGGCTAACTATGATCTCAAGGATAATACTGCTTCTCACATGGACCAAGAAAAGTGGTGTACAAAAAGAACAGAAGACCCCCTCCTCAAGGTAATTTGAGCAAAAAATTTGTGGACCCTAGAAAGAGCTACACGTGTTATTTTGAGTAATCTTGGATCCGAGGGTGTTACAATTTTTTTTGGAGGGTCCATCCCAAAAATTAAGAATCAACTCATGCGTCAAGAAAAGCCCAAATTAACATTGATTATGAACTGAAGGGGCAGACTTAAAGTACTGTACCAGTAGCCTTGTCTTTGGTGGTCTGGGCAGTATAGGTGGCATAATCAGCGGCCCGTTTAGCGGAATCCTTAGCCTCCCCGCCCTTAAACCCAAGGCCCTCGGAGAGTTTTTCCTTCGCCCACTCGGCCCATGATTCGGAAGTCTCTTGGGCCTCCTTCCCGGCCTCATTCACCTTCTCCCCTGCTTGCGCTCCTCTCTCTTTAGCCTCCTCGTACTTGTTGCCAGCCTTGGGATCGTATTGCGACTCCGCCGCGCTGCAGCCCACAGCAGCGGCAACCATCATCACCGCCACTATGGCAGCGACGGTGAGAGCCCCGTTCCTTCTTCGGCAGCCCATTTTGCTCTAGTATAACTTACTTGGTACCAGAAAAAGATAATTATACGAAGAGGGTAGTAGTGAAGTGGAAGTAACGTCTAAAAGTTCAGGTTTGTGTGTGTGTGTGTGTGTGTGTGGAGGGTGATGATTTTGGAGGATGAGGTGAAAGAATTAAGGACGTGGGCTGGGAAAGAAAGGAGGTGGTGAGGTGGCATAGAATATAGAGACAGATGTCACAATGAGTTGACACGTGTCATCAGTAGTCACAGCAGGTGTCTTCTTCCACTGGGTTTCTTTTTTCTTTCCGTTTGAAATTTCTTGGAGGGGAACAAAGAGGGAAATATATTTTAGGATGACGCAGCGTGCTTTTTTATGTTGGATCAAAACACAAAACAATGTTGGGCCCAAAGTGTTCATTGTAGCCTTTTTGGGCCCAGCGTAGATACCACTCTGGGCTTGGCCCAAATTCATCTATACATAATGTTGAGAAGCAAACCAACCACATCAAGAGTATATTCAAGAGCAGAAAATGTAGTAAATTTCTTCTATTTCCAAACACAAGTTGTTCTCTGGTTTACCAATGAATAAAATTACAGCTATACTGACTAGATAGGCACATCTACCTAACTAACAATAATTTCTATGAAACAAAGCCTTGTTTAACAACATGCTCCATCATATGCAACTACAAGGAACAACATTACATTCTTTGGCAAAAACTATTACCAAACTACCTCTCTTCAGATACTGCGCCTGCATCCAGTGGTTGAGGTTGAGCCTTCTCAACCTTGCTGTTCACCCAGACAGAAAAGGAAAAAACAATAGATTATTAGTCGATAGTTTAATCCACAAATGTAGTACATTACACTTGTTAACCTGAAACTTAAGAAGCGTAAAGTACTTGCACTAGGAGCATGTTCTCATGGTAAAGTGAATGTGTTCTCACAGAGTAATGTTTCAGAAAGCTTAAGATATTGCAAGGTACATTTTAAGAAGGATGACAAGGGGAAGAGGCAGCTGTTCTAACTGGACAAAAAATCGAACAAATCTAACTTCATAATCATATGCAACCAACAAAATGTACTATATCCTAAATTTTAATTTTTAACCAAACGCCATTTTATGAGAGAAATATACTAAATGGAAATGATGTTTAACATCTTATTGAACTTAATCAGAAGATGAACCATGTCATTGAACATCCAAGGGGAACCTGTAATATATGACAAAACCCAGCAGTGAGACTTTCTCAAAGGAAACTGCAGAAGTTATTGCCAAAATGATGACATGAATTAACAATTCACTATCATCAAGCTAATCAATTTTCCAACATCAACAATGAACACCGTTAGATGCCGTCACCAATTTCCTAACAAACGCCTATAAAATATAAAATAGGTAATGTGTGTTGCAAATGCTGAATCAAATACGAATTTAAGGGAAAATGCATTAAAAAGGGTTGATATTTTCTCATGTGACATATCAAGAAGGATAGTGAATGGGTACAACAAAAAAATAATCCTAAACTCAATCGCTTGGGGTCGCTTACATGAATCAATTTTCGCATTTCACGCGATCCAATGTCAAGTTACAATATAGATCACAGTCTTTTATGTCTTTTCGTATTGCCGGTATCAATGTTAACTTTGGTCTACCCCTACCCGAGCTTGATTAAAACTAATACCATCACTTCCTAACTACGACATTAGGGGGCATACATTGTATATGACCAAACCATCTTACGAATTCTCACTTTCTAGACTATAGGAGCTACGTTTACGATTTTTCGTATTTGTTCATTATTAATCATATTTTTTCTAGTTTTATCGCACATCCATTTAAGCCTTAGCATTTCCGCCACACTTATGGTGTTAGCATGTTCCTTCTTATTGGCGTGCTCAGTTCCGTTAGCTTTACTTTCGATCACATAACACTCTTACATTTCATTAAACCCAATTTTATTTTGTAATTGACATCCTCTCTAATCTCTAAATCTTGATTAATGATTGATCCTAGGAATCGAAATATTTTCTTTTGAGGTATTTCTTCTCCATCTAACTTAATTTTCACTTAACTAATATTTATCTTACCACTATAGTTGCAAGTCATATACTTTGTTTTACTCCTACTTATTAAAACCCTTCGACTTTCAAAGATTCTCTCCATTTTTCTAACTTACCATTAACCTTGTTTTTTTGTTTCATTGATAAGGAAAATGCCATCAAGGTATGTCATCTTATAAATATCTAGTTAATCCATCTACTACAAAGGCAAAAAGAAATGGCTTGATTGGTAACTAGCATGTCTCGCTTTTCGTGGTTTTAACTAACATTGATGCCCCATCGTACATATCTTTAATAACCTCAATATATCTCACTTTAACCCCTTTTTCTTCAAGAATAGACCAAATTACCTCCCTAAAAGTCTATCGTATGTCTTACCTAGGTCGACGTTCACCACTTTCCTACATGTTGCTTATTTAGTAGTTTCTCTCATTATGTTCGCCGTCTATCTTCTAATCTTCATCCTTAACTAAAACGCGCGAGTGTTCATCGTTAATGCATTTTACCTCGTTGAAATCCTTAGTTTTCTTATCACTTGATTTTTTAACTTTGTACATAGCCTTTTTGTCCTCTTTAATATTTTTTTCCTTTCTTTTTTAAAAAAAGATTGTTAGTGGTTCCCCACTTACCCTCAACGTGACTCGAACCCGTGACGTATTGAAAACTGGAGAGGTGGCTTACCACCGGATCGCACTTCGTAGTCTCCTCTTTAGTATCTAATTTATTATAAAAATCATCAAATGCTTTACACATTTACTTCTTAGTAGCAACTTTGTATTGCTCTAAATCGTTAAGATTTTTACGGTGCATTTGGATGGGTTGTTTTTTCATTTGTTGGGTTTTGGTAATGATAAAAGTAAAAAGTAAGAGAGACATAGACAAAAATATTGTGGAACAAATAAGAGAGAAAAATCAAAAATTAAAAAATAAGGTGGAAACCACCCATCCAAAAGAAGAGTTTTGCCAAGTTAAGCATCTTGTTTTCGTCGGACTACTTTTTAGACTTCCTCATTCCAGCTCCACGTTCCTTTACCTGCATGCCTCTCGCCTTTGCAATCCCGATACCTCTTTTGACATCTTTTTTAATGCACTCACACATTTTATTCCACGTCTCGTTGGTCTCATCCACTATATTCCATGTCGCATATAGTATCGTTCTCTCTAAATAAACCTAGTTTCTCGTGTTTTAGATCCCACCATTTAACTCGTGGGTTTTTAGTGTCTTACGTTGTGTTTTAATCTGAAGGGTGATATCAAGTACCATAATTCTATATTGTGGAGTTAGACGCTCTCCTAAAATAACCTTACAATTTTTACAAGTGAACCTATCAATTTTTCAACTTAAAAAATAAAATAGTCTATATGACTCTTATTTAATATACTTTTAAAAGTTACTAAATGTTCCCTCTTCTTAAAACATGTGTGGGCCGTAAGCGACCGAAAAATCTAATAAGTCACTCCATTATTTCTATCACCAAAATCATATCCTCTATGCACTCTCTCGAACCCTACACGATCTTCTCCCACATGATCATTAAAATCTCTCCCAGTATAGGGTTTTTCGCTTTCAAATACCCCTTGAACTAATTCATCCAAGTCCTCCCAAATTCATCCTTAAGAAGTTGGTCTAGTCCCGCTTGCGGATAACTACATTAATTATTTCTTCTCCTAGTACCAATTTTAGAAGTATGATTCTATTTCCTTTCCTAGTAACTGCTATGACATCTTCTTTTAGATCCTTATTTACTACTATGTCAACCTCATTTCTCTTTCTATCTTTTCCATCATAGTATAATCTAACTCTTGTATTTTCGAGTTCTCTAGCTTTTCTTGTAGCACCTCGAAGCTCGTGAGGTTCATAACCCTCGGGAAGTGAAGAAAACAAACCAACCATGTCACAATTTAAACCAAAACACTAAACATTTTTTTCCAATATAGAAAATAAAACATAAAATATGTATTGTAAAATAGTTATCTGTGGTGGAGTGTATTTTAGTTGGTTTGAGATGTATAGTAGTATGGTTTGTAATAGATTTGCGTTAAAGCTCTCATGTACTCGAGCTAGATGTTATATATGTTGGTCAGACAACTGTGGGAAGTTCCTTCGCATAATTTCTTTCAACTCCAATGTGGCTTCCTCGATCAAATGGTTACGCCACAAAATCTTCACTAAGGAAATCACTTTCACCCGCAACACTTGCTCTTTTCGATCCCAAATCTACATAAGTTGTTCCTCGTAAGACAAATTGGCACCCAATTGTATAGGTTCACGGTGGATGATATGGGATGGATCTGCTAAATATTTCCTCAATAAGGATACATGAAGTACGTCGTCAAAAATCTGGAGGAAGTCCCAATCGATATGCAACTGCTCCTACACATTTAATAATTTCAAACGAGCCAATATAATGAGGACTCAATTTTACTTTCTTGCCAAAATCTCATGATCCCCTTATATGCTGACATTTTGAGAAATACATGATCGCTTGACGAAGTAAGCACGCTTCATACCTGTTCGTACTACTTACTCCCCGAATAGATTAGCGGACCTGCACTTCCATGAGATCGTTAGACTACATGGTGTTCTAGTGTCTATCGTATCAGATAGAGACTCTCGATTGGTGTCTGGATTCAGGACAAGATTACAAGAGGTTATGGTCACCAAAGTCAAACTTAGTACGGTGTTTTGTTCATCGACAGCCGGTCAGTCCGAGAGAACCATTTAACTCTCAAGTATATGTGAGTATGTGTCTCGGATTTCGGTGGCAATTACGATGAACATCTTTCCTTGATTCAATTTGCGTTCAACAATAGTCATCAAGCTACTATTGGGATGGCTCCCTTTGAAGCTTTATATTGTAGAAAATGCTGATCACCTTTATATCGAAATGAGGTGGGGGAACAAAAACTATTGGGTCCAGAACTGGTTCAATTGACAACTGAGAAAGCAAAATTACCCATATGGAATCATGTCCCCCCAGTAGTTCTAGGGAGCCCCGATACAAAATCATTTATGAAGTGCTCCCATTCCACTTGGGAATAGACAATGGTTGCAACATCCCCGAATGTCAACGATGCCCCGCCTTGATCTGTTGACAAGTCAAACATCTTGATACATAGTCTGCTATCTCCTTCATGTTTGGCCACCAAAAGTGATCAAGTAAGTCTTTGTATATTTTGGTACTCCCCAAATACACTTTCAAAGTAGATTTATGGGCTTTATCCATAATTTTTTTCTTCAAATTGTCATCTAAAGGTACACACTAGTGACACCACCGAATGCCAATTTTCATCACACCATCGCTATAGAGTCTGCATTGCCGAGTTCAAGTTAGCTTTGTCGGGATGATACATGATCTTTCAATAATTCAAGTCACCGTCTATGTCTCATATTTAGCTCCTTTTGGGTGAATAAATACTTCAGGTTCTTGTGATCGGTATAAATTACTCGATTCTCCATATAGATAATGTCTCTATAACTTTAGGGCGAAAATCACTGCAGCGAGTTTCGGATCATGGGTAGGATAATTCCTCTTGTGGGTTTCAGTTGACATGAGACATAAGCAATCACCTTGTCGTGTTTCATCGGTACATAACCCATGATGACATAACCCAAACTCTGGTAAGAAGCATCACTACAAATGACAAATCCCTTCAGCAAGGAGAGTATTGGTGCAGTCACTAACCACTTTTGTAACTCCCCGTCTTCACATTCTTTTGAGTGTGACAAGTTTGGTTCGTTTTCTTTACTCCCCAAGGGTTGTGAACTTCACAAGCTTCGGGGCGTGACAGAGATATGAATGCAACTCTAATACTAAATGAAACACAAATACTTATCTTAATCTAGGCAACACAAGTTAACACACGTCTACATTGCAAGCCATGCACTATAGATATTGATGCAACACAATGCAAACAAATGAAATCCGAGATGCTTCATATGCCATATAACGGTACTCGTGATGTGACATTTCTCCCCTACCCATTTTGTTTCTTGTAAACATGCTATATTAATCTTTCTTCTAATCAAAGTATCTCTAATTCCATCCCTTTACCAAAGTAGTTAATCCCGGATAGCGGCGCGTAGCGGCCGACCCCGAAACTGGGATAGCGGGATAGCGGGATGACCGCTATTTGATTTTTTTAAATATATTTTTATATAATTAATAATCTAGAATTATATGCATAGAAATACTAA
>JAOWAN010066600.1:0-11747 GCA_028566635.1 Lobelia cardinalis
CACTGATAGCTCGCAACCAGTTGTGAGAACCCACTTAGGAGTTTCTTAGCTTTAGCTCTAGTCATGGGTCCCTGCAGACTGGTCGCCTTGGTCGCTCCTCGCGTGGTCGCTGGCGACCTCTCATCAAGAAAGGGGAAGGATGAACGAAGCTTTAGGGGAAGAGCAAAAGAGCGAGGTTGAAGAAATCTAGGGCTTCGAATAAATCAGATCTAGATCCCATTAGATCCAGCCATGGAGATCGCATCCCATCCCATTTTCGCTAGGGTTTCGCGGATTGTGTTTGTGTGTGCCGTTTCTCTCAGCTCCACTTAGCCGTCGTCGCAGCAGTAGTTCTAGTAGTAGTAACCATGTCTTTGAGACCAAGCGCAAGGACCGATGTACGGCGGAGCAGGTACAAGGTGGCTGTGGATGCGGCGGAGCCGGTATTATTATCGAATCTCACTATGCCCACCCGCTTTGAAAACCAGATCTGGGTTTCGCCCATGCTCCTCGCCATGGTCGTCTGTACTTGATGTTTGGCCTTCTGTACCTGAGGCAAATGTTGTGCTTGAGAAGTTCAAGAGCTCAAGCACGATGCTTTCCTCCAAAACTAAGAGGAGAAAAAGAACATACTGTGTGAATTTGAGCTGCTTATGTTCAAATACTTGTTCAATGATGGCGAACCACAACAATAACAAGCAGTAACATTAGTTGCAAATTGTGAGGATAAATTTTTGTAAAATTTGGATGGATGTTGGTGGTGATGGTGATTATTGGTGATGGTAGTTGGTGGTGGATGGTGAATGTATTCAGAGAAGAAGAAGAAGAAGATGAATGTAAATTATTCTTTTTATTCTTAGTTATACAAGTTAATTTCCTAAACTGCCCTCTATTAACAAGCATTGACGGTAAATTGACGGTAGGGACCAAAATCGTCCCTTTTGTTCAAACTTGGACCAAAATTGACTAAGTCCAAAGTAGATGGACTATCTGCAGAAATCACAAAATTTGAGGGACCATTTATGAAGTTGTCCCTTTTTTCTTTTTCCTTTGGGCTCGGCTACTTGCGTGGTTTAGAACTAATCATCATTGCAGTAGGCGCGAACTAACTGTCAATGTTCCATAGTAACTACGATGAAGTTTTGTTAGATGTAGTGAAAATGGCTGAAATGAAATGGATACATGAGACAACCATGTCCGTAGGAACCATGAAAGACTGACGATCATCATCATATTGCCATTATTCATATTATTGGTTTGTGGTTACATTACATCAGGGCAACACAATGCCAAAGCTCTCGTCTATGGTTCCCAGGTACCATTCGCCATCTATGGTTTCGTGAAATTCTGTCACAAGCATGTCAGAATAACGGGTGTGCCATCCCCAATTCGTATCCCCAACATCTGTTCCCGAGTCATCTATTATAATCCCTTTGCGAAATATGACCCCGTCGTACAATCTTATGTTACATGCAATAAAAAACCATCCGTACTTGTCCGTCCTTATGTTCCCTGCTTCTGTCACATTGCTCAACAGAACTTCTGCTGTATTTGCCTTCGGACCTTTTAACCAGTACTTGGTGATTCTTGATGCAGTGTGTTCTGAAACAAGCACAAATGTCCCGTCGTTACTGACTCCTACTCCGCTTGCTCCTTCAAGTCCGTTTAGCAGTACCCTCGCAGATTTGGAGTGAGGATTGTATTCAATTAGCCTCCCGCTTCCATCTTTGCCAGCCAAAAGCTCGTGTCGTTGACTGCATATATACGAAGGAAATAAAAGGATTCAGAAAGTTATTATAAGTTTCGTTTGACATGATCAGTTGTGCTAGCATCATTTTTAAACCACCCTGATCTGATGTACCTCAGATTGTAGTTATTGCTCATCTCTGTAATGTAAACATTTCCTGTTTTCTGATCAACATCTAGACCATCAAGCCATTTGAAAGGTATCCCTTCTGCGCTGCTAAGAAGTTGCGTAGCGGGGCCTCCCTCGGGTCCGACCACGTGCAGCCCGTGGTAAGCATCGGCTATGTATAGCTCATTACTGACTTCATCGAATGCCAAACCTAGTGCCCTTCCGCAGATTAGTCCCAGAGCCGTCTCATTTTTCCCATCGCACAATCCCTTGTCCCTATAACACATTCAACATATATGAAGTTTTGATTCATGTTTACAAGACCCAATTTGTCACCGATTAATACATTATTTGAATGTTTTAGTTTGGGGTAAACTAGTGAGTTTACCTAGTTGGAGAGGCATATGCAAAGTCGACAAAACCAACATCAGAGCCTTGATACTTGAGGATTCTGCCGTCGTTAACCCCGGTGTAAGCATAACCATCTGAGTCAAAGGCAAAGGATTCGGGGCCTCCCGATGGCGCTTGAATAAACTCCATTGATGAAACAAAGATTGTATTCACAGGGATGTGGAAGAAGAAGAAGAAGAAGAAGAAGAAGAAGAAGAAGAAAATATTGGAAAGAATGGTCATGGCTTTAAACCTTAACATGGCAGAGTCTATCATTTCCCAATTTAGAGCAAATTAAACTGAACTGTTTGCTGCAAATTATAGTGATCTAGGAACAAATATTGAGATCCCCAAGGCCATAAAATGCTACACTTCTTTCAACTTAAAATGAGGAAACAGTTTGGAAGTGCTCTTTTCATGGTGCAAGTTTTGGCCAAACTTTCATATGTTCTGTTGGAGTTTGTTAATTTTAACAAAAACAGCATTTTCCGATAGTCATTATTTGGCTTCTACAATTATATGCCTTAATCATCATGTATTTGAAACCAACAACTTTGTTAGAAGTGTGATTCATTAGTAATGGTGTCTTAACAACATTAATCAAGCCACAAAAAAGGAATTGCTTTTGCCTTCATGAGCAGAGAGAGATTCATGGAAACATGATTAACAGATAATTAAAAGTCAGTGGCATTATCTGGGGCAATGATCTTAGCACACTCTTTCTTATAATTAAAGTTCCATTCCAAAAGTAGGGTTTGGAAGTTTAAAGTTGATTATGTGATCATATGCTAGACAATAACTAACTATATATATATATATATATATATATATATATATATATATAGTAGGAGTATGAAAACCTTTGTAAACCTGACAGCCTAGTACCACTTGTTCATAACTTAAGTGTCACTTACTTAATTAAACCTATACTTAGTCCTAATTATGGTCTTAATTAGGGTCCCAAAACAGGCACGATTGCTCGAGTGCGACTAATCATCTTTTAGGAAGCATATAATCAAGAAACAATATTCTATGAATGCAAGTGTGATTATGGAATCATCAAAATTCAATTTAATTAGTCTCATAGATGATTTGTGCACTAACACTGCGCCCTTTACTTAGTTCTGATTTTGTAGGAAAAAGGAATACTACTTTAGGAGGCTACCCAAGAAAACACATATATACTCTTCCGCGTGAGGGGAAAAACAGAGCTTTTTGTTGAGAAAATTAACTAACAAAAGAGTTGCCACTTAGAAGCTTCGACGTTATCCGTAGTGATGACCAGAGGAATAACCTATGCAGCATGCATATGCAAAGCATTCTCGTGTCATGATCATCGGGGGTTAATCTCATGATTAGGTCATCATTAACATGTCATAATGACTTCTTGGTGGTAAAAGAGCGCGAACCAAATCATGATCCATCTTGCAATATTCAAATTAAGATATACTAGTACTACTTGGAAGCCAAACCATGCCAGAAACCTAACTTGATCAAGAAGCTGGAAAGCAACCCCCATGTCATTAATGATCTATCTTTGTTAATTTCCATTCTGCATCTATTCCAAGCCAGTTTGTGCAACAAATGTGAAAAGAACCTGATCATGACTTTCCTTTTGAAATTCTTAATCCTTTTGATTTTGTTAAACATGTAGGATTTTATTGAAAGAAGAATCCAACAATGGAATATATATATATATATATATATATATATATATAATGGCTAGGGCTAGGGCTAGGCAGGAACTTTAACAAATTTGACTGCTACCTAGTAGGGGTTATTGGCATGAGTAGCCTTTAGCAACATTATTTTTCTTTCTTCATTGTTCATCATCTTTAGCAATAGATGATGGTCATATTAATATATGTTTCTATAAAGAATTTTCAGAATCAAACTTTGAGCAGCAACTGTCCCGCCGCCTGTGGCAATAGCTGATTGATTACTATGTTTGAGTTGCATTATCGTCCTCATTGATTTAGTTTTAATTATGAGATTTCTCGTGGCATATGCGTATTTGCTATATATGATTCTGATTTCAATGCTTCGAGGGCCTTCACTTTCGGTGGTTGAAAGGAACTTGTTTCCTGATTTATTTATTTATTTTATTTTTAAATTTTTTTGTGTGTGGGGGAAAATGGATAAGGAGTTCTGCCTGTTCTTGGTTGATCTTTATTGTTTTCTCATTTGGACCATGATAAAAGTTGCATACACCTTGTTCCATAGTGTTGGTGATTAATCATTGAAGCATGAGGGAAATGAATATGGAGGTGAGGTGAGGTGAGGTGAGGTGAGGTGAGGCTAATTAAAGAATCATTTGAAGAAAACAACTTAGGTTAGTCAAAAGGAAGGAAGGAATTAATCCTCTTTTTATGACCATTTCTCTTTTGGTGCACTAATACAAAAGAACATTCTCTCTGGAAATTCAGACATTCCATGTGCAAGCAAGTGCAACACTTTGCTGTAGTAGGTGCCATGCATTCAAAGCTTCAAATTTTTCTATGGAACTTTCTCTTGGTCTCACAAATAGTGAATGAGTACTGTTTGAGGTACATGAAAAAGATATGATTCATCCATATCAAAACTTTACACCTAAAACCTGGGCATCTCTTTGATTTTGATTAATGAAACAATTTACTATAAAACATTTCATCATCAGAACACAAATGTATGCTTTGAGTATGCTTTCTAATGATATTTATAATAATGACAAGGGAACCCAAGAATTTTGCAAATGTCCAGTGAAGTGTATATATTGGTGGTTGAGAAATGAGAATCATATGTTGAAAGAGAAGGCATTACAAGGTGTATATAGATTTGGATGAATAATGAGATAAAAAGAAAAAGAAAAAGATTAAAGAAAGGTGTAAATCTGGATATTCAAATCTCCAAAAATGCATATTTCTTTACAGGTGGGAAAAAGTAAGAAAGCTTTTCACAGGGCAAAGCTTCTCCAACAAATAATATTCTTAATTTGAAAAAGGATTTGGATTTTGGATCCCCAAAAAGATGAGCAGCCATGCATAATATCAATTCTCATGTTGGGCTTATTGTTCTGATTCCTCAATCATTTAAAGTTTGTGCATTTTATTGAACAAATCAAGAGAGAAAGATCTTTGGTAATTATTAAATAAATGAACCAAGAGAGAACCTTAAGTTTTGGCCTTAGTTTCAACACAAACTAGCCATAATCATCCCTCTCATTTAAAAGGCTATGCAGCAAGGTATAAAGCAGAAAAAAGTGTATGAAAGAATAAAGATTAAAGGGAAGGTTAGGAATATGTAGGATAGAGATAGTAATACACAATGTCCTACCTTAGATTAGAGTATTAGGAAATTAAAATGGATGGAAATCATCAAAATCTTTTCCTAGGTTCTAATTTTGCATACACTGTGCAATTGGTTACCACGGTTATGTTTACCAAAAGCTAGTTGCAGTTTAACAAGTGAAGCGTGGGTGCGTAAATTCGGTATCAATCTTTTGATAGGAGACCGATCCCGATCAGCTTTCGCATTTCTTATGTTCTTTGGTGTTTGCACAACTAATAGGCAAGAAAACGGCGGGTGAAGTATATTTTGAAACAAGCCATATATGAGATTCTTTAGATGGAAAAGAGAGTGAAGCCAGGAATTGGATGGAATGAAAATATAGGAAAAACTGGAATTACAATTGAACCAAAAGAGAGCCCCCACATAAGAAATCACATTTATCTCACATTAGAAGTGGAAAGGAATAATGTACCAAAAAGAAAGCAAAGACCAGCATGGATACAAAAACCATACCCACTTCCACAACCTGAGCACCATAATAAGTATTTGATCCCACATAACAAGTTGTACCACCTCCCCCCACACTACTTTCTTGAAATTCCTATCAAAACAGAACCTAAATTTCTTTTTCTGCCGAAAGTGACAAGCATAAACCCTAAACAAAACCCAACAAAAACCCTAATTACTGTAGTTATTTTGATAGTCTTCTTCATCTCCCACGTGTTGTCAAAATCATCAATCAAAACCCAGTTTTCAAGAAGAAACCCTAGCAACAGCTTTGCAAACAAGTGGGTGCTTCATCTCCAAAGATAGCTTCAAGCACTCGGACAAATCCACCACCGAACCATCATGATCAGAACTAGGAACCCAATTGAAGTTGTGAAGCAACTGGGCTAACCAGAGCTGGACTGTGGCTAGACCCATGGCCTTCCCTGGGCACACCCTCCTCCCAGCACCAAACGGAGCCAACCTGAGATCAGACCCCATAATGGCCACATCCTCCTCCTCCAAGAACCTCTCGGGTCTGAATTTCTCGGGCTGTGCCCAGACCATAGGATCATGGGTAATGGCCCACATGTTCACCATAGCAGTGGTGCCAGCCGGAATCAAGTGAGGGCCCACATGAGTATCTTGGATAGCAAGTCGAGCCCAGGATAGGAGTGGGCCCGGCGGGTGGACGCGCAGCGTTTCCTTGATGATAGCATTGAGGTAAGGAAGGTTGGGGAGGTCGGAATCGGAAACGGCACGGGTAGACCCGATCACACTGTCGATTTCGGACTGGGCCCTAGCTTGGATATCCGGGTGGAGAACCATCCTGGCAAGAATCCATTCTAGTAGGATTGCAACTGTATCAGTTCCCCTAAATATCATTTCCTGCAACAAAAACAGGCATTCCCCTTGAATCAGAACCAAAAACATGTCACTACTGATAATAGAAAAAAACAGAATCAAACAGCTGAGTAGGAACAAATTACAAACAAGAAAAGACAGGGAAAAGAAAGAAACAGTCGAGAGAGAGAGAGAGAGAGAGAGAGAGAGAGAGAGAGAAAATATTCAGATTCTCCTAAATCTTTGATTGCACCAAACAGAGAAATGGAACAAAATACATGTCCAGGCTTCATTTCAAGCATATTTCAAGAACCACTTTCAGGAGAGATCATATAAAAACAAAAATAAAATGGAAAAGCAAATTTTAAGGTAAATCCACTAGCACAAAAATCAATCCAAGAAGACCCCCCCCCCCCCCAAAAAAAAAAAAAAACAAGCAAGAGAGCTACTATGGATGGCAAGACTATTAATTACTAAGGATCTTAATTTCTCAGTTTCTTTCATCTTTTTTCAGTTGAACAACGTTATATATACAAAAATTCAGAACTTTCATCGCCGGCGGATGTCTTGATTTCTAACGGGAAACTTGTTTTGTAACTGCTAGATGGATAGAGCGTAACTTATGATCAAGTTTACGAGAAGGAAGCATATATACATACCCAAAGAACAGCAATCATGTCGGAGTCGTTAAGCCTATTCTCTTTCTCCAAATCGAGTAAAACATCCACAAAATCGCCGGAGCTCTCTTCTTCTTCCACTGAACCACTCTTCTGAACCCTCTTAGCCCTGTGTTCATCTATGATTATGCCAACAAACACGTTCACCTTACCCACCAAATCCCTGCATCTTTTCCTAACACCTTGCAAATCAAGCCAACCCAAAACAGGAAAATGGTCGCTCCAGTTGAAAATCCCCAGCAGTTCATACCCTTCACTCACCAGACTCTCCAGCTCATACCCATTTCCAGTACTACTTCCGTTGAAATCGTACATTTTCCCAAAAACGCTCATCATTACGTTATTTAAAGACCCAAAGTGTAGCACCCTCTTCACCTCCACCTTATCGTTTTTCTCCATTAAGCATCTTATTTCATCCACCATTTTAACCCCGACCTGTTGACGGAATCCTCCAAAAGCAGCGATACGCCTGGGACTGAACAAATGGGTAGCCGAGATTCTCCTTAAGTTCCTCCAGTACTCCCCGTACGGCGCGAACCCCATTGCCCTGTGAAACAAAAGCTCGTAGGCAGACTCCTTCACCGGCCTGTCAGCGAAGTCGGAGCTGCTGAGGATCTCCTTAGCGGTGTCGGGGTGGCTGGAAATGATGAAACGGGTGAACCCAACGGAGAACGCCATTAGATGTACGGCCTTGAAGCTTTGAGAAAGCTTGGCCAGCACTCTATGGGTTAAAGAGCCAGTAAAAGCTAGGACCAAACCCAGAAGGGGAAAGCCGGAAGGTCCAGGAATGGCGGTCTCGGATCGAGGTTTGGACAGAGCCCAGGCGAGACCACCGGGTGCGAGCCAGAAAGCAAACACCCCGACGAAGAAGAAAACGCACGCCGTGCTTAGAACAGTCAAGGAATTTGCATAATTAATATCTTGAGGGATGACCAGGGCAGGAGAGTATTGATACGACATTTTCGTTGCTTGTGTGTGTGTAGTAGTAGTGTGTGTTTTGGGTGTGTAGAATGTTGGTAGTGATGAGTATCTAAACGAAGGGTGATATAAATAGGCTTCTTTTGTGTCGTGTCGCTAAACAATTAGCGTGAAATGTGGGTTACTAGTAAATCTTTTTAAATAAATGTTGATTATGGAAAATTGTTAATTTGGCAGTCAAAAGGGTAATTTACGTCCACAAATTATGATTATCCTCATATACAGTCTATTAATTCTTTTCTATTTTTTCTCATTTTTCAATAATTCGTCAAAATTGATAAAATCAACTAAAACTCCATGAATTAAATCAAAGTATTGTTGCAGTGAACCTAGAACACAAATTGTGAACTAGGGAATTCTAGGGATGAAAATTACAACATCAACCGCCTAAATAATTCATAATGATTCAAACAGGAATCCAATATCGCTCTACTTGAACACATGGTTAATATGATAAAACTTGATCACTAACTTCTTACTCACATTTCAAACATTATTCATTTTTCATCTACTACCCCTATATCTATACACTCACATAAATCAATTCAAACCTTTCACATCACATTCTCTCTCTTTTTTTATTAGTTCTTTCCTCACATTCAAACCTTTCACATCACATTTAAATATTATAAATTACAATTAATTTTTCACATCCAAGGACAAAAAAGATATTTTAATATAAATCTCATATTTACTCATCTCACTCCATCTCATATAGTGAACAGTGTCATATTATACAATATCACATCATATTGTACTCCTGATCCCACCAAAATTAATTAAGAAACAAACATTACAACATGCGCCTGCAAGTTTCTGCCCATGACTGTAAGGCCCCTGTTATTTGTTGTACATTGTAGTTTTATCCAAACACTTCATTATCTTTGTAGTAATGTTGTTATTCTTTCAAGCCACGTTTCCATCTGTTACAGCTCCATGTTCAACCCATCCCCCCCCCCGGCCACACGTACATACAAGTTGAAGGTCGAAAAGCATTAAGAACCCGCGACTTGAAAAGGAGAGACCAGTGTAAATCTTTCCAAAGAATTAGTGAAGATATCTACAAGTTGAGAGTTGGATGGAGTTAACTGAGGAGCGATCAAACCACTGTGCACCTTCTCTCTAACAAAAGGACAATCCACTTCATATGCTTAGTCCTGGCATGAAACACATGATTTAAGGCAATAGACGTAGCTGCAAAACTGCCACTATACGTAAAGGTGTACAGGAAGAGGAGTAGAGACCTACAGTTCCTTGAGTAAACTATGTAGCCAAGTGATCTCACAACAACTTGACCATGGAAATACATGTTGATTGTGTCGAGCTTCTAGCAGTAACAAATTGTTTCTTATAATACCAAGAAATCAAAATGAACCAAGGAACATGCAGTTAATTACCAATTATGGACCTTCTGTCATTAGGATTACTTTTCCAATCACTATCACAATAAGCTTGAAGAACCAAACACGAATGAAACACTAGGCAGTCTTTACATATCTGAGAACTCTGTGCAAGGCCACGAGATGAGGAATCCTAGGTGAATGAACAAATTGGCTTAGTGTCTGAGCTGCATATGATGGATCGGGTTAGTCAATATCAAGTACAAAACCTTATCAACCAGTTGTCAATATAAAAAGGGATCAGGAAGAGGATCTCCTTTGTCAGCAAGAAGTTTTTCATTAGGATCAAAAGGAATAGACAAGGGTTTGGCATTTATGAGATGTGCAGTAGATAGAAGATCAAGTGCATACTTCCTCTAATTGATGTGAATTCCCTAGGAGGATCTCACAACCTCCAGTCCCAGATAGTATTTGATAGCCCCTAAGTTTTTAATATTGAACTAGTAATTGCCAGAAACTCCCTGAGCATAGTGATAGTAGGGGGATGCTTGCTAGAAATTATGATATCATCTGCATATACAAGTACATCAGTGAGTTGATCACCTTGAGACAAGGTGAAGAAAGAATAATCAATAGTGGATTGATGTAATCAAGCAGCAACGAAGCATCTGTAAGCTTAGAAAACCACTTCCTGTAAGCTTGTTTTAGTCCATAAAGGGACTTATTGAGTTTGCATACTAACTATGAATCTTTAGAACCATATCCTTGAGGGAGTTACATATAAACATCATCATCTAAGTCTCCCTGAAAAAATACATTATTGTCGACAAGTTGATGAAAACCCCATTTTCCTACAACAACTGCCGATAAAGTTCTTACAGAAACCATTTTAGCCACAGGAGATAAAGCCTCTTGAAAGTATATACCCGTAGTTAGGATAACCTTTGGCAACAATTCTGGCCTTATATCTCTCCACAGTACCATTTGCTTTGAACTTGACCTTAAAAACCCATTTGCAACCAATCATGTGTGCACCAGAAGGCAGTGACACAAGAGTCCAAATATTAATTATTTCTAAAGCCAAAATCTCATTGTTCTTGGCTTCAATACATTTAGGATCCTTTACATCTTGGATATATGATTGAGGCTCAACAGTATTATCAATCGCATTAATGAAATGTAAGCGACTAGGAGAAATATGATCATAAGAACAACATAATCCTTAAATCTAACATGAGAGTTGATGGTTAAACTGGAGGAGGAGAAGAACTAGATGTAAGTGTTGTGATAGAAAAAATAGGATGAGATGTAGAAGATAATAAGGATTCCTGCAAAGCGGTTGAGATTTATGTGAAAGGAACAAGAACAGAAGATGGAGTAGGATCCTCTAAGGGCAAACAAATCATTAGGAATAGATGTAGATGGATCCCTTGATAAAGGTCCCAATGCCAACGACGTAATCCTCACGCTGTCATCCACTGCTTGGAATAAGAGCGTCAATAACAGAGCCCTATCATCGACTTGAGTTGGGTCGAGAGCTGATCGAGTGACACACTTCAAGTGAAGTTGATACTCCGCCTATAAATTGACAGTAAAGAATTAAATAAAATTATAATTTGAAAAATTAAATGTTATGGAAATAAATTTATATACACAAATGCATAAGTAGCATGTTGTGAGGTCCACTGAAAGGTACCGTCCTTAAGCGTCATCCCATGTGTCATCCGATAGACCTCGCCAACGGTGACGTTCCCAACTCTATATATTTGCTCCTCTTAATATTCAAAAAAAAAAACACGCGCACATTCACCTTAATTAACACTTTCATCTCCAAAATTTGTAAAATTTATATTTTAACCCCCAAAGTATGATTAAATTATACTTTAAACCCCCCCCCCCCCATTTGACGGCATAACTACCCATTATACCACT
>JAOWAN010066621.1:0-11745 GCA_028566635.1 Lobelia cardinalis
TTGTACATTAATTGCTTGTATTGATATTTTTTGTACTTTTCTAGTGAATCTTAGTGCATTGAGTATAAAATGTTAGGATTTACCCTCCTATTGCTGCGGAATAACCGAGGTTGCCTAGAGGGAAGCCCCCGCGCGAGCGGGAGTGTGCATTCACTTTGAGAGTTTTTGGAATTAAAAATAACAAAAACCTTGTTCATCCAGTTGTTTCAAAAACCATCGTTTTCTCTTTCATACCTACTATTTTTCAAACTCTATCCCTATATCCTAATTCAATTAATATTATATATAATTAACATTCATCATATTTTTTAAACACCCACCGTCTATCTCTCTCATCATCAATTTTAAAATCATCACCTCTCCCCTCACAAACACCACCGTCGTCACTACCGCCGCCATCATCATCACCGGCGCTGTCACCGCCCCCGCCACCACTCACTGAAACCACCACCACAATCCAAATCTAACAAACCTAAATCGAGCATGTTGCGTCTCATTTCTTTGGTGCAAGCTAAGGCAAAGACTAAAAAAGATTGCAGCAGCTTAGTGAGGAGTGTGGTACCGGAATTTGAAGGGACCCAACTGAGCTCCAAAGAGAGAAACACAGAGCAAACCCATCCAAGAATGCAAGCTATAGAAATTTGCCACAACACCATCAGTCACTTGAAACTTTATCCAAATCTCAATAATTCCACACATCAAACCCACAGGTTGCGTAACACATGAGCTCAAAATAGAACCAAAAGAAAAAAGAAAAAAACCCACCGGCAAAAGAGAAACTTCAAAAAGGGAAGGAGCCACATACTTTATACATGCCAATTTCTAGGTTCTAACCAAAGGTATTTCCAGAAGAAGAATCGAAATCAAAGCGTAACTCTCCTAATGGCGAAACTTGACTTTGATGTCTTTCATAGATGTTCAAGTGCTAAAAAGGCGAACTACCTATAGGCAAAAGGAGACGTCTCAATCGGAGAATTCTGATATCTTTTCCCCAAAACACCTAAAAAGTAGCTAAATTTGTACTCATCAGGCCTCGTCCAAATTAGGGGAGATACTCTTCAGTCAATGGTATGTGGAAGAAAGAGAGGTAGGGTAGTTCGCTGATGCTCTCTTCTCCTTTGCTACTAGACTAAGGATAATGGGATCGGTATGCGGCGAGTGAAGAGTTCATTTGAAGGCTTTTGTTCACCAGTTCTAGTTCGAAAGAGACCAAGACCGATAGTATTGAGAGTGGTCTGGTGGCGGGCAGCCCTGGTATGATCGGAGCTTCAGCTCTAAATCGATGAAGAGACTACTGGGATCGACCTCTCAAGCTGAGTTCCAAAAGTAGTGATTTATATACATACCAAAAATAACATAGGAAATCATCGATCTCAGCAGGGGATTGCTGACTCAATCCACTTTCATTCGCATACCGGTGGCAGCTTCAAATAGGTCTTTTCGGCGAGACGAACGTATTTAAGCCATTAGCGTTGTGTAAGACCATAATGAAAATGCAATTTTTATTTTTCTTCTAGGCGAACGAGTGTTCACCGATAAGCTGCTTTCTTAACTTCCGATGATGCTGCTTCTTCTTTCGCTTACTCCTGTTAAATACAGGCGAGATCTAGGGTGGAACCAATCTTTGGCGTTAATTGGTGTTTTCCCCTCTTGAGCCTTAACATGTTGATGAGAAATAGGATCGACCAGGGTGCTTTCTTCAGCTACCATTGAAATTCATTTCTTTCTGCGGAAGGGTGAGAGAGGGCAGAAGGAAGAAGGGAGGAGAGGGGAGGGGTAGTGTGAATTTTTCGGGAAAGGTGAACGGTGGGGTATTTAGGTACGTGTGATGGATGACGACAAGGAGGGGAGGGAAGGCCTACAAAAACACAAAAGCCCAATGGCAATAGTGTAATACTAATGGTTTGGAAGGTTAAAATAGAAAACATTTTTAACCAAAAACAAACCCAAAAATAACAAAAAAATACAAAAACTCGTCAGAAAATCTGCTATCCAATTTTTTTTTTTACTTTTTTTTTGTGAAAACAAAAATGTTTTGTAATATGGAACAAATAGTGAGATGCAATACATATGTGTTGGTCTAAGAGATTCAATAGCAAGTGTCACTACGAATTTATGTCTATTTTGTGAACTTTTCCGTGTTTGTGCATTAGTAGCTTGTATTCACAAATTGTGTACTTTTCTATTGAATTTTAGTGCATTTCAGTACATAATATTTTTTGTGAATTTCAGAATTTTTCAAGGGACGAGTTTCATACTTTTTGTTAAGTTAAAGTGTCGTAAGGTTCAAACTAAACTAATCAATCTTGATGATTACGATGACCGACTATAACATACATTAGAGTTCTAAGTGAAAATTTTCATTCTTCTTCTCTAAATTCAGTTTACCAGTGGTGGAATCCTCCAATGTCGACCGTTTTCGAAATCGTTCCTATGAGTAAATATTTTTTTCTTTCATTTTCTTTACCGGCCCGAGCTCCTCGCGATTTAAACCGCGCGTTCTTCCTCCTTTTGAACATATTTACAAGCAATCTTTCTCTTCACCGCTTCCGATTTTCGTCGAAATTGTGCAACACAACTAAGTAACTAACACTCACTTAAAAAAAAAAAAAATCTAACACACTCACTTATAGTTTTTCTCCCTTTTATAGTAGTTATAAATTCTTAGGTTGTGTTTTTTCACCAAGAATTTTTAATTTTTAATTTTCAAAATTTTATAAATTTTTAATCTATTTTCTCCTTTTTTTCCTTTAATTATCATAAAAATATACAAATTAAATTTTAAAATTACCTATTCAAATGCACCCTTAACTAAATCAAATTCCAAACATTATAAGTCCAATCATTACTCTCCATACGATCTCCACCAATCGTCGACCCTTATGTTTCTATGCATTTTCCTGTTCTTAATTTTCAAAATTCCTTTTTCTCCCCTACCTAACTATTACCCACTCAATTGGGCCATATCATACCTTTTTTTTTTCAAGATCCCAATTTAAGCCCAATAATTTTAAGTAATTGATATTCTACATGCCGAAGCAAACATCATCATTTTGTTTACATAATTAAGTAATTGATATTCAGTCATTCCGTCTATATTCCATTCATAAATGGCTTTTGGATTATAGTATGATTGCATTGTCAAACTTTCTTCTTCCAATACTAAATGAACCGGGGTTGGCCTAGGATAATAATAACGTCCTGTTGCTTGAGGAATTTCAGATTTTAAAGTTCCATAATCCCCTATCTTATTGATACTCATTTCTGTTGTTGAAAATTGATTTTCAATTTCCTGAATATCTTCCAAAGTGATTTTATTATAATTTTCATCCTGATCTAAGACTTGAACATGCTTATCTTTTAAATTGAGATCTTTTAACTTCTTTGTTAAAGAGATTATAAAATCATCTTCTGATTTTGATTTAAATTTAAAATCATTAGGAGTAATTATTATAGGAGGTTTTATTATAGGAGTTTGAATTCCTGAGGTCTCCGATTCATTTTTTTCTTTGAACGAAGAATCCAGTTCTTCCACTTTTTCCTCAATTCTTACTAATTGGGATCCTATGGTTTGTAACATCAAATTTGTATAATTATTTTGACTTATAATTTTATTAGTTTCTGAATTTTTATTTGACTCAATATCTAATTTTAAAAAAGCATTTGCTTTTAAGTTTCCATCTTCAATTTCTTCAGGAGGAGGGTGAATTTTCATTATTTTCCCCCTATGGGTATTCCATGGTTTCATATATTTTTCTAGGACTTGAATATTTATAGATTCTTTTCTATATATATTCGAGTACCATTCTGTAAAATATATTAAGATTTTATTCATGTCTAAAAAGTTATAATAATCTTGTTTTATTTTCTGACATTCTTCTGTATCATGATTATTAAAAAACCATTCCCTAAATTCCTTATGTTCATCTCTCATAAATTCTGCATTAATTTCTTGTTTGTTATATGTGAATTCTAATTCTAGAGTTAACACGGAATAATCCATATCTGATGCAGTAGGAGACATGAGTTTCTTATTTTTATATATACCGTGTGGTATTCCTTGATATGATTCTTTTATTCCTTCAAATTTTAAATTCTCATTTTCATTTGATGAACTTATGGAAGGTCTTGATTCTTTGTCAAATTCAGATATTCTAAAACTAGTTCTTCTACCAGTTTTAGCAAAACTAATACAAACATCACCCTCTGTGGTTTGAATTATTGAATCTACTTTATCATTTTGAACAGGTATTGCTGGAGAGGCTGACGTCAATATCTAGTCGGACGGCAACTCAACATCTTTCCAAGATATTATTTTTGCCACCATCATATTAGATTTTTCTTCATTAATTTTTATTAAAGTTGTATAACCTGGCTTGCTACTTAATTTTGCCTTTGAAATTAATGTATTCATCACTTTATAATAAACTCTAAAAGTGACAGCTAAATGTTCACTTCCTTGTTTCATGTCATATCCTTGAGTTTTAATATTCAAAGTGAAAACGTCAAGAATATTTCTATCTGTGAGTGATACACTAAAATTTGGGTAGCAATTAAAATATATTGGCCCATTACAAAGGCTAGTTTCAACTAGTCCTAATAATGAAGCATCGAATTGATTATGCCTACAATCTCTTAAGGCAATTAATAAACACGCATTTAAACCTTCTCTGGTTAGAGGCTTTATACTAATTTGAACTAATCCAATATGCAAATATTTATAAATATCCCTGTGATTAGTAATTCCTGGATCAAATAATTGTATGGTTTCTATTTGTTGTATAATAGGTAGGGTTCTTTCTAATGTTTTAATTATCTTTTTTGATTTGTAATCAAATGTATTAATCATGTATATATCATTATAAGCTTCTCTAGGCATTTCCCAAGCTCTATATTTTTCAATAATTTCATCATATTCAATTTCACTACTATTTTTTATTAAGTCTTTATCTAATTTAAGTTTGCCAAATTTTCTAAAGGATGAGCTCCTTCCTAGCATTATTAATTTTGTTAAGGTATAAAATCTTGATTTTAATTCCTTAAATTCTTTAGTCACAGGCCAACGATTTCTAGGACTTACAACGCCTCAACCCGGGCCAAACTGTCTTACGCGCCTCCGTGATACGAAATTTTAAGAATTAAAACACAAGTTTCTATACTTTAACTAATTAATACTACCAGGCTTTGGGCTCTGATACCAAACTTTAATCCAACTCTAATCCAATTAATAGTCTAACTAAACACTAATTAACACTAATCAAACTCTTAGTCTAATTAAACACAATAACATAAAACAAACTAATAAGACAAAATATAAAAGACAAAAGAGTTAGGAAGAAATCTTACATTAATCTTCCATTAATTATGAATTTTTGAAGTACAATTGATTAGTCCGTATCAAGGACTCTGCTTCTATAATTAAGAACTCTCAAACTCACAAATTTTAAACTTTTATACAGAGAGAATTTCTATCTCTAAAATTTTTTCGGATGTCTTTCGATATAAATGATGCTGGCTTTTATAGCCTTCCTTCTGCTGAACAAGAGGATTCTGATTGGAATTCCAGCTCATCCATTTGTCTTCTTTTGATAATTGGGGCTCCTAATAGGGTCATCTGCTTTTTCCTTCTCTTGATTACAATCTTGACATCTTGCTACATTATTGCCTTCTTTTGATAATGGGGGATCCCTGGGATATTGGTCTTCTTCTGATAATGGAAAAGCCACTTGTTGAAAATTTTGCTCCTGATAAAAAATCTTTATTATTGATCTGCTTTATTACTTTAACTCTCTGGCCCATTATTTCTTTATTTCTTTGGCCTTTTGCTTAGCTAGAATCTGCGATCGCTGGCTCAAAACAATTTGGGTGTCGGCATATTCTTCTGACACCTCTTCGTCATACGGATCCTGGGCATCTTCCATTGGATCGTCCATAGATTGAGATTTGCTGGATGAATATTCTCCTTGTGATAATTGTTTCACCATGGAGGATAAGGATAATTGGAGATTGTTATTAATCTCTTATTCTGTCTGATCCGAATTTTGTTCCAATAACTGCAATTTTAAACATTCTAATAATTTCAAATCTCTCTTGCCTTTTAGTAGCTTTAGAGACGATCTTCCTTCAATTTTTTCAAGATTAGCACATGTTTCTTTTATTTGCAGAACTATTTCTTGAGTTTCGAATTTATTCCACCATTTGTAAAAATAATTCATCCCTAATATTGGAATTTCTTCTTCATCAAAATCAACATAATATCCCCAATGCCAGATCCAGGGGATTTAAAATTGGCATAAAAAATATATTAATGCCTTTTTTATTGATAAGGAATTTATTTTCCCCAGCTTTGGATGTCATTTTGCATATTCCAAAAGCAAAGGAGATAATTCTTCTGGTAAAAAACTTTTAATTGGACCAATTCTCTCCCAATTATATAGAAACCAATTTGGAATCTCTTCAATTTGACATCCTGGATTAAATTTAAAAAATCAGGAATGTTTTTGTTTATTATTTTGGTAAAAGAATGCATATTTCCATGCATCTATATAATTCAATAATTATAGGAAAAAATTTTATGTGGATTATATTGATCCACATATCTCCTGCATTGATTTGGAGAAGTACCCCATTCATTGACATGAATAATTTGATCAATCTTTGCCTTGGAATATCCTATATCTCCTTTATAATCCATTCCAGTATGAGTAAAATTTATTAATTTTAATTCGGACAGCATAAGCTCATATTGACCTCTTTTAAAATTTTTTGTAGAAAAATAATGGCTGTCTTCAAAATATTTGGAAGCAATTCTAGATGGATCATTCTTCCATCTACTATCTTTTTCTTCTAACATTATTAGCGGTTCATAAAAATCTTTTATGTGATATCTGCCATATTCATTAAACTCATTTTCATAAGCATCCATTGCTACTGCCTTAAAAGAGCTGGCATTAACAAGAGTGACTGGATAATTTATATCATAATTAGTGGGTGCATGACCCAATGATGATTGAGGGAAAAATCTTCCCCTTCCTCTATTACTCCTCCCTTGTCCACGCCAATTGGCTGAACTTATGTATTTCCCTGTAAAAATTCACGGGTTAAAAAATCAGGAAGGGAGTTTGATTCTCCCTTTATATATTCTATTCGAAAATTAAATATTGATAAAATTGCTTGCCACCGGGCAAAGATTTGTTTTGACACTAAATTCTTTACATCTTTCTCAATAATATCTTTTGCTGCTTTGCAATCAATTCTGAGAATAAATTCTTGATTTAATAAATCATCTTGAAATTTAGAAATATTTTTTACAATAGAAAGCATTTCTTTTTTAATTGTTGCATAATTCTTTTGTGCCGAATCCCATTTTTCTGAATTATATCTGACTAATTCTTCTTTATTGGTTATGGGGTTCTATTGTTTAAGAATCCCACCGTAACCAATGTCAGAAGCATCAGTTTTTACAATTTTTTCCCAGTTATGATTTGCCAAAGCCAAACAGGGAATCTTTTTTACCTTTATCTTAATAATTTGTACTGCCTTGGTATGCTCCGGTCCCCAAGGAGGAGGATTTTTCTTAAGGCGGTCATATAAAGGAGCACTATCGATTGCCAAATTTTTATAAAAATCTGCTATATAATTCAAACTTCCAAGAAATCTTTGAAGCTGAGTTTTCTCTTTTATTTCATCGGAAAATTTATCCCCAAACTCGATCGACCTATTTATAGGCAGATAATTTGCTTCACTTATATTATGGCCTAAAAATCTTATTTTAGTTTGAAATAATTTCACTTTCTTTTCTGATAAAACTTAACCATTCTGCTGGATTATATTAAACAATATATTTAAATATTTAAAATGACTTTCTATATTTTTTGAGAATATTAGAATATCATCTATATAAACAATTATAAATTCTGAATAAGGGTAGAATATATCATTCATAATATTCTAAAATTCCGACGGGGCATTTTTTAACTCAAATGGCATAACATTCCATTCATAATGACCAAATGGTACCGTAAAAGCTGTTTTATATTTATCCTTTTCGGCTATTTGAATTTGCCAGTACCCTGATTTTAAGTCAAACTTTGAATATACATAAGCTCCATTAATCTATTTAATAAATCTTTTTTATTTGGGATTGGATATCGTATCCATTTTAATGCTTTATTAAGAGGTTTGTAATTTATGACTAATCTAGGAACACCTCTCTCTATTTCTGCATTTTTATTTACATAAAAGGTAGCACAACTCCATGGAGATGTACTATTTCTGATTAAGGATTTATCTTTTAATCCTTGTATTTCTTTTTTACAATGTTCTAAGAGTTCCTTATTCATTTGTATTGGTCTAGCTTTGGTAGGGATCATTATGTCATTAAAATCATTCTCGTATGGTAATTCTACCACATGCTTTTTTCTATTCCAAAAAGTCGTAGTTAATTCGTTACATAAGTTAAGAATAAATCTTTTTTCTATTTGATTAATTTTATTTTTTATATGATGATTTTTTAATTGTTCTTCTATATTTTTTATTTTCATATCAGATTGTAAAAAATTTAATTGTTTCTCTTTAAAGATTAAATGATCTTTTAACTCATTTATTGCTTTAGTATATGGTTTTGTAATAAATTTAAAAACTATTGGTTTTTGTTGAAGAGTGGTATATATTCTTGTGGAATCTATTATATCTATTGGTTGGATCATATTTAAGAAAGGGGTTCCTAATATTATTGCTTGACTTAAATCTTTTACCATGAGAAATGTTGATTTTAAACAAATTCCTTCATTGCAAATATTTACATCAGACAATTTGTAATTAATATTTAATTTGGACCCATCAGCAGTAGTAATTCATTGGCTAGCTGCTTTTATTTTTTGGAAATATTTTGTAGGAACTATTCCTTCCTTTATGCAATTTACATCAGCTCTGCTATCTACTAGAGCCATAAGTTGTAGAGTTAATTCTTCTTTTATTACCAGGGTAATATGTACATACCATTTTTGATAAGTAATATTATCCATTATACATAAATAATTATCATTATTTTCCGAATCTTTCTTTATTTTATCTTTTTCACTGCTGGACGGAGATTTTTGTTCTATATTATTCATCCTTAATTTGAGCGATTTTATTTCTGTTTTTAATTCATTTATTTCTTGCTTCAAGTCATTTAAATTAGGCTCTTTAGCATTTGTTTCAAATTTTTTCATAATTTCTTGAAAATTATAAGTTAATCCTTTCTTTTGAATTATGTCTAATTCTTCTTTTTCTTGTAAGAGTTTTAAAAGTATTTTTCTTTTTTCTTCTGGATTTTCTATTTTTTCTATAATATCTAAAATCATATTTTGGGATTTTGATAATACATTTACACTTAAACCATTCATATCTAGAATAGACTTATAATAATTAATTTCACTTATACAATTACACTTATTATGATTATCTTCTTCATTTTCTTCTGAACTACTACTAGTAGATTTCGAGTCCAGAATGTCATATTCTAAGTTATTAATATTATCTTCTTCTTTTGAATCATCACTTATTGGATTCAAAAGAATTGCTAGTAATTGGGTTTTTATTTCATCATCAATATTTAATTCTTGAATCTATTGTTTTACCCAATAATTATTAGCATAATGTCCTATTTTGCCACACTTATGACAAGTTATTTTTGGGTTAAATTTCTTATTACCCTTTTTGGGAGATTTCCCCTGCTTTTTATCTTCTTTATTATTACTTTTGAATTTGGGTCTAAATCTTTTCTTTCTCCTAAATTATTTTCTAGGTTCATATTTTTCTGGTCGTTTTACTTTTGATGGAGTATTATAGGCGAATTGGTTGCAAAATTCTCCTAATTCTTTTCTACTGGTAAGACCTTGTGTCTTTAATTGAGCTTTTAGATTTAAATCATTGCATAATGCTAATCCTTCTGCCGTACATTCAGCTATTATTTCTCCATATGTATAATTATCGTATGGAATTACATTTCCTCCATGTTTATTTCTTATCCTATTTCTTACCTTTTCGGCAAATAGAGGAGGTAATCCATTTATAAATTTTTCTTTCCAAAATGCCGATCTAGCATCACTTCTTATTGTGACTTTTGATAAAAATACATCTTTATACCATCTGAAATGGGTTAATATTGGGCACCTTAAATTCATCAATAATTCTTTTCCCTTTTCCATTAATTGGAAAGGTTGTCCTATAAAATGTTTTATAATTGATTGAATTAAAGTATAGACTCCATCTTCTTGGAGAGACGACTTAACCTCACTAGTATTTGGATCTATTTCCTGAATAATTTTTGTTGAATTTAATATTTCCATTTGTTGATTAGTGGTTAAAATATTTTTCCACCATCCTTTTAATTGACCAATAAAACCTGTTGCAATAATTATTGCTATTTGGGAGTCTTTGTTCCCATTTATTCTACATGCCGAAGCAAACATCATCAAATTATATTATTTTATAATATATTTATTTGCTTTTATTTTTCTTGATTATTACATAAACACATTCCTTCAAAATTTTCGCTCTCTCTTTCTATTCACTCACTCACGCGTAATGTCCAGAAAATAATGTAATTGATATTCAAAGAATTTAAGTGAGAATCTTGAATTCACAAAGATATTGTTAAACATTTAAGAAAATATGGAAATACATTGACTTATAGATTTCAAGTGATATTTTCAGGGGGGGAAAGAAGGGCGCAATTTTTCAATGCAACTTCCAATTTTTTTCGATAGGTTCTCTTTATCAACTCACTTTAAAATTTCTCAAGTTTTTTCTCTACTCCGTTTTATTATATTCTTAATTGTATATTCTCTTCATGTAAAAGAGTAAATAAAAAATTATTGAGAAATATTGTATTTTATTTTAGCTTTTTTTTTTTTTAACCATATGAGAAATAATCTATATTACAATGGAAGGTTGGTTTTACTGTTGATGAACAGTAAAATCACCTTCCTTTCATTTGACATTGTTGCAGTCTATGACTGCTGCAAAATGTAGAGGAGCCGGTGTCAGTAGGTATTGGTTAACATTCTGCCCTACTTTTTTTTTTTGTTACCCATGCTGCCCTAAATGAACCAAAATATGGAGTATTTAATTTAAGTACAATAATTTTTAGTGAGTCATAATTTGCATACCAAGTGACTCATTTATTAATTAATAATATTATAAAATTATTTCTAAAAATTAGATGTCAAAAATAATTTTAAAAAAATATATTTTTAAGAATTTAAATCGTAAAATTTACTTTAAAAAAAGAATAAAATTTACTTTTAAAAAAATCATAAAAATAAAAACATAAAAATATTTCTTTTTCAAACATGGTACTGTGTTTTTGCATATGGACTTATGCTAATCTATATTATATGAACCGCGATTTCTACCTTTTCATCCTAAAAATACAATTTATTGTTGAAATAAGAAAAAGAAAAGAAGAAGAAGATGAAAGTACAGTTCTGTACATATAAAAAGAATAACCTATACGAATTTAATAGACAAGTTAGAAAAAATTAAATTAACTTTTTAATCTCTCCGTATTTTAAGATACGGACATACCCTAGTATGAATACATTCTTGGTATGATCTTCGGGTTATTTGATATTTATACCCCTGTACTTAGCCTTTTACTTGGAATTTATCCCTATATAAATTTTTTTGCGACATTGGACATGTACTTTGAAATAAATATGCAATGTCTTCCTTCCATCCAATTTCTGTCAAATCAAC
>JAOWAN010066631.1:0-11745 GCA_028566635.1 Lobelia cardinalis
AAAATTCTTTTTCAACCTATTTTTTGTTTTCAGCCCACTCTAAATTGCTTTGCAAAATGCTTCTATTTTCACGATCAACAAAGATTTTCAATTCAAAGTCTATTCCACAAATGAAAAACTTTTTATAGTCCTCCCATGGTATCTAATTTTTCAAATTCAAAGTCTATTCCACCGATGAATTTTTTTTTTTTCAAATTTTCAAGTGAAATCTCATTTGTTATTAGATCTTTAAAAATTTACGAATCTCAAAATCTAACTCTACCTTATTGTTTCTATTATGAATGTCAAACTCTTGGGCACTGACTTTAGCTTATCCTTTTGGTTTTCTTCCGGGGCAGCTAATTATGCTTCGCCTAAAATGTTTCCGCGCTGCCTCCAAATCAAACCTTTGCTCTAAATTTCCAAAATTAATTTTCAACAAATCCTCAATCACTTTTGACTTGGCTTTGTTTCTACAATAATACATGATTTTCAAAGGTACTACGCCAATGTAAAACATAGTCTAATCATCATGTAAAGTCTTAATTTATTATTGGCTGGTAAGTTTTAGTCAAAAGTTTTCAACTGTAGTCAAGAATTTCAGCTCATCTTTTTGGTTTTCAACATCGGGCACTAATCATGCATGGTCTAAAATATTCCAATATTTCACTATTGACTTTCCTATTTTGTTTCTTTTAAGAAACCATATTTCCCTAGTTACTGATTGTAACCTATCTTTTTGGTTTTCAACATCGGCCTCGAGTCACACATCACGCAAATATTTATAACTCAACCTCCAAGTCAATGATAAACTCTCAATTATTTTTTAACATTGGCCTTACTTGAAGACTTACTCCAATTGTTCTTCAAAAATATTTTTTATACACATTTTAGTTTTTAACCTATCATAAATCGATTTAGAGTTCCTTCTCATTTGACTATTGTTAAAGATTTCAAAAACCTCTTCCACTAATGAATAACAATTTTAGATCTTGTGTGAAATCTAATTCTGTGATTTTTTCTTGAAAGTTTTTTGAATCCTAAATTTTCTCTCTACCCGGTTGTTTCTGTGTCAAGCTAAAATTCCTGATTTTCATTTACAAACTTTACTACTTGATCATGGTTATCTATTCAGATTTCTAATGCGAAGTCTGTATTTCAAACCTCTCTAATCATGCCTAGCCTTAATTTATGTACTCATCAAAATCAAATGCAAAATCACTATTTCAAACCCCTTTTTCCAAAGCTTCTTCACCTAAAACGAAGTCATCATTCTTCATTGTATTCAGCCCACTCTAAATCGATTTGTAAGTGCCTCTATTTTCACAATCATCAAATATTTTTAATTCAAAGTCTATTCCGCAAATGAAAAAAAATTTCTAGTCCTCACATGACATCTCGTTTTCAATTCAAATTCTATTCCTCCAATGAAATATTGTTTTCAATCCTCGTGTGAAATCTCATTTGTGATTAGTTCTTTAAAAATTTATTAATCTCAAAACTTCACTCTACCGTTTTGTTTCTTTTATGAACTAACACTCCTTGGCTACTAATTTTAGCTAATCCTTTTGATTTTCTACGTAGGCAGCCAATCATGCTTCGTCTAACAATTTTCAACTCTGCCTCAAAATCAAACATTTACTCTTAATTTCAAAATCAATTTTCAGTATTAGCCTAAATCGAAGTCATCATTTTAGTGTTTTTGAACAAGTTTTTAGTTTTCAATAAAATCCTATATCAATTTTGACTTGGCTATGTTTCTACAATAATAAAAGAGTTTCAAAGTTACTATACCAATGATTGAGTGAAAAACGTTTTCTAATCATCATGTAAAGTCTTACTTTGTTATTGGATGGTAAATTATTTTAATCAAAAGTTTTCAAATGTAGCCAAAAATTTCAGCTCATCTTTTTGGTTTCAACATCGGGCACCAATCAGGCTTTGCCTAAATTGTTTCAACTCAAAAGTTTTTTCCATGAAGAACATATTCTAAGCCTCACTTGAAATCTCTATTTTGATGATTTGATCTTTAGAATTTTTTGTCCCAAAATACTTCACTCTACCAATTGGTTTCTTTTATGAAGCTCAAAACTCCCTAGCCACTGATTTTACCTCATCTTTTTGGTTTTCAATATCGGGCTCCAATCATGATTCACTTAAAATTTATAACTCAGCCTCCAAATCAAATATATACTCTAGATTTCAAAAATTAGTTTTCAACCATGGCCTTAACCGAAGACATCTTATTACATTGTGCTTTAAAAATACATTTTGTACACATTTTAGATTTTAACCTGCCCTAAATTGATTTAGAGTTCCCTCTCATTTAACTATTGTTAACGATTTCAAAAACCTATCACAGTTTTAAATCTTGTGAGAAGTATATTTTTGTATTTGTTCTTAAAATTATTTTGAATCCTTAATTTTCTCTCCACCCGGTTATTTGAATCCTAAATTATTCTTGAACATAATTTTGGTTTTCAGCCCACTCTAAATCGATTTGTAAATGCCTCTATTTTCACAATCATCAAAGATTTTCAATTCAAATCTATTCGATAAATGAAAAACATTTTCTAGTCCTCACATGACATCCAGTTTTCAATTCAAAGTCTATTCAACCGATGAAAAACCTTTTCCAATCCTCGAGTGAAATCTCATATACTCTACCGTATTGTTTCTATTATGAACCTTAAACTCCTTGGCCACTGATTTTAGCTTATCCTTTTGCTTTCTACATGGGCAGCTAATCATGTGCGCCTTAAAGTTTTCAATGCTGCCTCAAAATCAAACCTATACTCTAAATTTCAAAATCAGATTTCAACATTAGCCTAAATTGAAGACATCTTAATGGTGTTTTTGTACTCATTTTTAGTTTCAACAAGTCCTAAATTGATTTTGACTTGGCTTTGTTTCTACAATAATTAATAATTTTCAAAGTTACTACTCCAATGAAAAACATATTCTAATCATCATGTAAATTTTTTGTTATTGGCTGGTAAATTGCTTTAATCTAAAGTTTTCAACCGTAGCCAAGAATTTCAGTCATATTTTTGGTTTTAAACATCAGCCACTAATCATGCTTTGCCTAAAATATTAAACTTAAATTCTTTTCCATGAAGAACATTTTCTAATCCTCACTTGATTAAAATATGTTTTTAACATACCCTAAATCGATTTAGAGTTCCTTATCATTTGAATATTGTTAATTATTTAAAAAATTCACTAATGATTAACAGTTTTAAATATTTTTAATGAATGTTTCGTGAAATCCTAAATTTTCTCTCTACCCGGTTGTTTATTTGTGAAGCTCAAACTCTTGATTTTACTTTACTAACTTAACTACTAGTTCTAGGTTATCTATTCCGATTTCTAATTGAAAGTCTGGATTTCAAACCTCTCTAATCATGCTTGGCCTAAATTTATCAACAACCCATCAAAATCTATTGTAAAATCTGTTTTAAAACCTCCATTTTCAAAGTTTCGCCTAAATCGTACTCATCTTTCTTTATTTTCAGCCTACTCTAAATCGATTTGTAAATGCCTCTATTTACATAATCATCAAAAAATTTAAATTCAAAGTCTTCCAGAAATGAAAAACCTTATCTAGTCCTCACATGACATCTAATTTTCAATTCAAAGTCTATTCCACTGATGAAAAACCTTTTCCAATCTTCGAGTGTAATCTCATTTACTCAATCGTTTTGTTTCTATTCTGAACCTCAAACTCCCTCGCCACTGATTTTAGCTTATCCTTTTGGTTTCTACATGGGCAGCTAATCATGCTGGGCCTAAAAATTTTCAACGATGCCTTAAAAACAAACCTATACTCTAATTTCAAAATCAATTTTCAACATTAGCCTAAATCGAAAACATCTGAATGGTGTTTTTGTAAACATTTTTAGTTTTCAACAAATCCTAAATTGATTTTTACTTTGCTTTTTTTCTACAATAATAACTAATTTTCAAAGTTACTACTCCAATGAAAAACATATTTTAATCATCATTTAAAGTCTTATTTGGTTATTGGCTAGCAAATTGTTTTAATCAAAAGTTTTCAACCATAACAAAGAATTTTAGCTCATCTTTTTGTTTTTCAACATCGGGCACTAATCATGATTCGCCTAAAATATTTTGACTCAAAAGTCTTCTCCCTGAAGAACATTTTCTCATCCTCGCTTATAATCTAGATTTTGGTGATTTGATCTTTAAATTTTTTTTGTTCCCAATATTCCACTCTACCATTTTCTTTCTTTTATGTAACTCAAAACTCCCTAGCCACTGATTTTTCTTTATCTTTTTGGCTTTCAATATCTGGCTCCAAACATGCTTTACCTAAATATTTTTAACTCGGCCTCCAAATCAAACATAGATTTCGGATTTTAAAAATTAGTTTTCACCTGATTTTTGTACACATTTTAGTTTTTAACCTATCCTAAATCGATTTCAAAATCGAAATCAATTAGCCTAAATCGAAGACATCTTAATGGTGTTTTTGTACACGTTTTTAGTTTTCAACAAATCCTAAATTGATTTTGACTTGACTTTGTTTCTACAATAATCAATGATCTTCAAAGTTACTACTCCAATAAAACATATTCTAATCTTCGTGTAAATCAGTCGCTAATCATGCTTCGCCTAAATAATTTAAACTTTTCATGTAGAACATTTTCTAGTCCTCACTTGAAATCTCTATTTTGGTGATTTTGATCTTTAAAATATTTTGTTCCCAGTATTTCACTCTACCATTTTGTTTCTTTTATGAAACTCAAAACTCCCTTGCCACTGATTGGACCTTAACTTTTTGGTTTGCAATATTGGTCTTCAATAATGCTTCACCTAAATATTTGTTACTCCGCCTGTAAATCAAACATATACTCTTGATTTCAAAAAATTAGTTTTCAGCCTTGGCCTTAACTGAAGACATCTTACTACATTATGCTTTAAAAAATAGTTTTTGTACACATTTTAGCATTTAACCTACCCAAAATCAATTTAGAGTTCCTTCTCATTTGACTATTATTAACGATTTCAAAAACCTCTTCCGCTAATGAATAACAATTTTTGATCTTCTGTGAAAGCTAATTCTGTTATTTTTTCTTAAGTGTTTTATGAATCCTGAATTTTCTTTCAACCCGGTTGTTTATTTGTGAAGCTCAAACTCCTTCGGATTTTACTTTACAAACTTAACTACTGGTTCTAGGTTATCTATTAAGGTTTCAAATGCAAAGTCTGCTCTCTTATCATGCCTGGCCTAAATGTATCTAATCCCCATCAAAATCAAAATCAAATGCTAAATCTGTATTTCAAACCTCTCTTTTCAAAGTTCCGCCTAAATCATACTCATCTTTCTTCATTGTTCTTTCAAAATTCATTTTTCAATGTATATTTTGTTTTAAGCCCACTCTAAATCGATTTGTAAAGCTTGTATTTTCACAATCATCAAAGATTTTCAATTCAAAGTCTATTCCATAAATGAAAAATATTTTTAGTCCTCACACCTCACATGGCAACTCATTTTCAATTCAAAGTCTATTCCACCGATGAAAAACCTTTTCCAATCCTTGGGTGAAATCTCATTTACTCTACCGTATTGTTTCTATTTTGAACCTCAAAACTCCTTGGCCACTGATTTTAGTTTATCCTTTTGGTTTTCTACATGGGCAGCTAATTATGCTCCGCCTAAAAAATTTCAACGCTGCGTCAAAATCAAACCTTTACTCAAATTTCAAAACCAATTTTCATCATTAGCCTAAATCGAAGACATCTTAATGGTGTTTTTGTACACGTTTTTAGTTTTCTACAAATCCTAAATTGATTTTGACTTGGCTTTGTTTCTACAATAATCAATAATTTTCAAAATTACTACTCCAATGAAAAACACATTCTACTACTCCAATGAAAACATATTCTAATCATCATGTAAAGTCTCATTTTGTTATTGGCTGGTAGATTGTTTTAATCAAAAGTTTTCAACCGCAGCCAAGAATTTCAGCTCATTTTTTTGGTTTTCAACATCAGACACTAATCATGCTTCGAATATTTCAACTCAAAGTCTTTTCCATGAAGAACATTTTCTAATCTTCACTTTCAAATCTCTATTTTGGTGTTTTAATATTTTAAAATTTTTTATCCCTATATTTCCCTTTACCATATTGTTTGCTTTATGGAACTCAAACTCCCTAGCTACTCCAATAATGCTTCACCTAAATATTTATAACTCAACCTCCAAGTAAAACATTTACTCAAACTCCTTGTGATTTTACTTTACAAACTTGACTACTAGTTCTAGGTTATCATTAAAGTCCGTATTTCAAACTTTCTAATCCTGCCTTGCCTTAATTTATCAACTCCTCATCAATATCAAATGCAAAATCTGTATTTTCAATCTCCCTTTTCAATTTTTTGCCTAAATTGTACCCATCTTTCTTCATTGTGCTTTCAAAAAATATTTTTTAACGCATTTTTTGTTTTCAGCCCACCCTAAATCAATTTGTAAATGCCTCTATTATCACAAACATCAAAGATTGTCAATTCGAAGTCTATTCACACTGATGAAAAACATTTTCTAGTTCCTCTCATTAAATCTCATTTTGTGCTTTGATCTTTAAAATTTTTAATCCCAAAATTTCACTTTGTCATTTTGTTTCTTTGTGAAGCTCAAGCTCGTTGACCACTGATTTTAGCTTATCCCTTTGTTCTTCAGCATCGACCTCTAATAATCATGCTTCGCTGATTTATCTTTTAACTGGTCTCCAAATCAACCATATATCGTTGATTTCAAAATCAATCCCAACGTTAGCCTAAATCAAAGACATCTTACTTCATTATGCTTTTTCAAAATAATTTTTGAAAACATCTGTAGTTTTCAACCTATCCTAAATCAATTTGAAGTTAGCTCTCATTTCACAATTGTTAATGATTTTAAAAACCTCTGCTCCAAAATGAAAAACAGTTTGAGATCTGGATGTGAAATTGGAATTTTCACAATTGTTACCATATTGCTTTTAGTTTACAAACTTGGGGGCACTAATTGTAGTTCCTTTATTCGGTTTTCAAAATTGCCTGCAAATCATGCTTGGTCAAAAAAAATTCTCAACTCGTCCTTGAAATCAAATATATGTTCTTGAATTCAAACTTCGATTTCAACTCGCATTAAATCTTGATTGCCAACTCTCACATTATGCTTCTTTTCTATTGATTTTTGTGTCCAATCTTAGCCACTAGATTTAGCTTATCTTTTTGGCCTATTATACCAATGAAAGACATTTTCAACATTGCCTGCTAATCATGCTTGGCCTAAAACTTCGTCAACTCCTACTCAAAATAAAATACATGTTCCATATTTCAAACCTCTACTTTCAAAGCTTTGCTGAAATAAAACACATCTTTCAACATATTTTTAGTTTACAACCTACCCTAAATCGATTTGGACTCGCCTCTATTTTCACAATCATCAAAGATTTCTATTCCATGTCCATTCAACCGATGAAAAACCTTTTTTTATCCTTGTGAAATCTCATTTGTGAATAGATCTTAAAAAAATTATTAATCCCAAAACTGCACTCTACGGTCTTGTTTCTCTTATGAACCTCAAACTCGTTGGCCACTAATTTTAGTAATTTTTTTTTTTAGTTTTCAACATGCGCAGCTGATCATGCTTTGCTTAAATTTTGTCACTCTGCTTCCAAATCAAGTATATACTCTAAATTTCGAACTCAGTTTTCAACCTTAGCCCCAGTCGAAACATTTTACTAGTGTTTTTGACATATCTTTATGCTTCAATATACCCTAAATTGATTTTGACTTTCTTTGATTTCACAATCATTAAAGATTCTTGAAATCTCATTCTATGATTTGATCTTGGAAAAATTTTAAATCCCAAAATTTCACTCTTTTGTTTCTTTTTTCAAATTCAAACTCCTTATGTTTCCATTTATCAAGTGTACCCACTAATCGGAGCCTATCATCTAGGTATAAAATGTTATCAACTTGACCTGAAAGTCAAAACATAAGTTCTAGAGTTCAAACCTCAAATTTCAACATTGGCATGAAAACTGTTCAAATCCCAATGTTTCACTCTCCACGTTTTGTTACTTTATCAATACTACTTATGGTATTAGTTCTCAACCTTGGCCACTAATTTAAAGTTGTGCTTTTGGTTTTGATGGAATTTCAGCCTCAGAATCAATACACTCTAGAATTCATATCTCACTTTTAAACCTTAGCTTAAATTGAACACATCTTACTTCGTTGTGCTTTGTAAAAACAAATTTAGATCCTCATGTGCAATCTAATTCGGTGATTTTTCCATTTGAAGCTTTAAATCCAAAATTTTCACTCTTTCGTTTCTTTTATCAAGCTCAAACTCCGTGTGCTTCTAGTTTACAACCTTGGCCATCGATTGTAGATTATCTAATTGATTTTTCAACATTGTCCGTGAATATCTATTCGGTTTTCAACATTGCCTGCCAAGTCATGCTAAGCCTAAAATTTATCACAGCCTAAATCGATTTGGACTTGCCTCTGTTTTTAACAACCATCAAAGATTTTCAAAGCATCTCCAATGGAAAATGTTTTTCCATCCTCACGTAATCTCATTTTGCGGTTTGATCTATAAAATTTTTAATCCCTAAATTTCAAATAGGTCTTCTGATCAAACATGTCTTACTTCATTGTGCTTTTAGAAATAATTTGTACACACATCTTTAGTTTCCAACCTGTCCTTAGTAGATTTTGGAGTTGTCTCTCATTTCACGATCATAAAAGATTAAAAAAAAAACTATTTCACCAATGAAAAATATAGTTTTTGATCGTCGACATCTTAGCCTCTCATTTGATCTTTAAAATTTCCCATCTCCTTATAATTGTAGCTCTCAACCTTGGCTAATTTTAGCTTATCTTTTTGGTTGTCAACATTCTCCACCAATCATGCCTGTATAGATGCTATCAACTTCAGCCTCAAAATTAAATGTAGGCTGATAGGCTCTATATTTCAAACCTTAGTTTTCAACTTTAGCATAAATAAACACATCTTACTTCTTTGTGCTTTTCAAAATAATATTTGAACAGATCTTTTAGTTTTCAGCCCACCGTAAATCAATTTGGACTTGCCTGTGATTTCACGATTGTTTAAGATTTAAAAAGGTTCTTCCACCAACGAAAAACAATTTTAGATCCTGACGTGAAATCTAATTCACTAATTTTTTCTTTAAGATTTTCGAATCCTAACTTTTTACTGTACCATATCTTTTCTTTTATCAAGCTCAAACTTTATATGCTTTTAGTTTACGATCTTGGCCTCTTAATGTAGTTTATGTAACTCCTAAAAGTCAATACATGCTCTATATTTCTCCGATTCGCCTTTATCGAAAACATAGTTTTTAACTGTGCTTTTAAAAATTACATTTTCGACACATCTTTAGTTTTAAGCCCACCCTATTTGTGCTTGCCTCCATTTCTAACCTCATCCTAGCCACCCTAAATTGATTTGGACTTGCCTCAAATTTCAAAATTGTTAAAGTTTTTTAAACATTTGCCATCTATGAAAACAGTTTTAGATCTTGAAATGAAATCTGATACGATTAAAAAAATTCAAATCCTAAAATTTTACTCTGCCCTATTTTTTTTATCAAGCTCAAACTTTCAACCTCTGTGTGCTTTAAGTTTAAGACCATGGCCACTTATTTAGTTAATCTGTTTGCTTTTCAACATCGCCCGATAATCATGCTTGGCCTAAACTTTATGAACTTTTCTAGGTTTCAAAGACGTGTTCTTTATTTTGAAACTCTGATTTCAAAGCTTTGCCTAAATCGAAAACATCTTTCTCAATTATGTTTCTAAAAGTTATGTTTCAACACATCTTTAGTTTATAACCTACCCCGAATCGATTTGAACTTGCCTCATTCACAATCACAGATTTTCTATTTCAAGTCTATTTCCACCAATGAAAAATCTTTTCTAATCCTTATATGAAACCTCCTTTTGTGATTGATTTTTGAAATTTCTAATCCCAAAATTTCATTCTGTCGTTTTGATTCTTTTATGAACCTCAAATTCCTTGGCAAGTAGCTTTAGCTTATCTTTTTGGTTTTTAACATTCGCCCGTAATCATGCTTTGCCTAAAAGTTATCAACTAGGCCTCCAAATCAAACAAATGCTCTAGTTTGCAAACCTCAATTTTTAGTATTGGCCTAAATTGTACTCATCAAATACATGTTTTAGATTTCAAACCTCTCTTTCAACTTAAACCCAAATTGAACGCATCTTTCTTCATTATGCTTTTAAATATTATTTTTTAACACAACTCTAGTTTTTGACCCGCCCTAAATTGATTTGGATATGTACGTGTTTTCACAATCACCAATGATTTTCAAAGTTTACTCCACTAAAGAAAAACTTTTTGTGATGCTCATGTGAAATCTCAATTTGTGATTTGATCTTTAAAATATATTGATCCCAAAATCGACAAAAAAAACCAAAAAAAACTTTTTGTGATCACTCACTTTTTCATAAATCAAAATTTTCCAAAATCGACAAAAAAAACCTACCGTCCAAACACACCCAAATAGGCCAAACCATTCAAATGCTTTATTAACAGAAGCATTATATTTCATCTTCTATTACACAGGGGCAATCTCGTCATTTTACAAGACCAAATGCTCCGGGCAGAGGACTTCGACAGAAGGTTTCCTCGGTGTATTAGCAGAAGGCTTCCGGACAATGATCAAGCTACCAGTTCAAATACCAATGCCATTAAGAAACTGTGGTTCCTGCAGCCCTGGAAAAGCATTTGTAAACCCAAGACAATGGCGGCTCTACTCAAACGGCTACATCATGGGAAAATGATGGGCAATCTGTGAGTGGAGAATATTTGACAATATGTAGTGGATCTGCAAAAGCAAAGAATCTTTCTGTCTTAGCCTATCTGCATCAAACACGTGTCCCCGAGCTGCTGATGAAGGCTTCCGGATTGAAGACTATATATACCTGAAGAACCCTTCATTGCTGGTTGGTTGAGTTAGTTGATATATCGAGATAGTCCTTATAATCACACTACTCTTGAGTAATTTAATACTCCTGAGCTGTGAGATTTATAGTGTCTTAGGAAAACTTTAGAACCAACCCTTCTGTTCTTCACAAGCCAAAACAGTGTCTTAGATATTTTCATTGTACATCACAGAACACTTAGCTATCTCCTTCACTAAGATCCTAGGAGATTGTTTTGTGATACCAGTAAGCACACACGAGTGTTTGTACTCAAATACACACACTCACGAAAAACACAAGTCAACCCTTCTGTCTTCGATATTGTTGTGATCCTTCTGTTTCCTTCTGTTCTAAATCTGAGAGATCTGCTCACCTTGATGGAGCATATCCAGCACTGTAATAGTTAGGATTATAGTGGATCTTTTACACAAATTCAAGTCTGACCAGCTTGGTAGAGGATTAGACTTTACAAGTTGAACCTCTCTAAATCCTTGCCTACTGTTTTATTGTGTTAAGCATTACTGTTATCTTTGTTATATCTTAACTGTGCAAACTCGAATCTATTTGGACAAATATTCTGATTATCCAAAGTCATCTGCTAGTGTATTTTGTTAAGCCAAACCTTTATTTAACTTATTGTAAAACTCACTCAAGTATTCCGCTGCATAAACTCCTTTATTAATTCAAGGGAGTAAGAGTTTTTCAAATCCAGTAGATTTGCTGCTTTAAGTTTTAAAAGGCTATTTACCCCCCCCCCCCTCTAGCCTTATTTGTGCTATT
>JAOWAN010066641.1:0-11745 GCA_028566635.1 Lobelia cardinalis
CTTTTCCATTCCGAAAATTTTTGGAATTTTTCCGAAACCCCCTATTTCCGATCCGATCCATCCGATTTCCAGTCCTACCCTTGACTATAGAGAAGTATTTATTTCATACTTACGAACATACGCATTCCTATCGCGAAGTGTTCATAGATTTTTTGGCTTTTGATCTCTTTTGAAGCTCTAGTTTGTATTAAGGGAGAGATATACGGGGAGGGGAAGTGAGAAGAAGATGAATTGGAGAGACATCAAAATGACTTTTCAGCTCCCAATTCTATTAGAAAAAAAATTTAGTCTAATGTAATATGTATAATATATAAGTCTTCTAGTATATATGAAAGTGTTAATACATAGGTATTAGTTTATATATTTATAGTGAAAGGTATTAGATGATTAGTAAAAATAATTAATATTAAAAACTATACATATTCATTTAGGACACGTTTGATAGGGTTCACTAAGAAAATATAGTATTATTAGTGTTTTTTTATAGGTGTTTGGTAGCATTTTAGCTAGATTATTAATAATACTAGTAAATTCAGATAAACCTCTTATACCCCCATTTATCCTTATTAATAATACTTTGATGGGGGTGGTATTATTTATACCCCATATAAACAAGACATAAAAATCAAATTTTAGAAATAAGCTGTGTTAATAATGTATTAATAATTATGCTACCAAATATAAAATTATTATTAATTAGTATTAATAATTTTATTAATAATAACCTCATTAATAATACTACTTATACCCCCTAATCTCATAACTTCTACCAAACGAGTCGTAAGAGATCATCTAGAGTTTAATATAATATTTAGACATCTCATTGCAGAATATAGAAAGACCAATTAATTAAATGACAAATCAACCACAAAGCCTAATTAACCTGAACATGCTAATGTGTCATGTCTACGGCCCTCTTCACCAACTTTAATTATTTACGGAGTAGGATTTATGATCTCCATGTTCATTATTTAAGAAAAGTGGCATTTCTAGCTAAGAGTCTTTATGCGCTCGATATACCAACTAGTTCATTCTTAAAATATGAGTTGGAATTTTCTATTCCAAATGGTATTCAATTTTCTGTCAGACCGCTTATAAAAGTGACACAAATTCTAAAAATTAGAATTTAAAATTTTATGGTATTTTTTAAATGATTGAAATGAAATTTTAGAAAAATGAAAGAGAAGTAAATTACTATTTAGAATATAATTGGCATATCGAGTGCCTAGATACTCTAGTAAGAAATGTCACATTTCTTAAAAAAAAATATATATAATTATAGCTTTTATATAATAATTATATTTATAATTTATAATTATATATTTTTTTATTAATTATATTTGTAAGAAATATGACACTCTTTTTTTTCTTTTTTTTTTGCCCCAAGGGGGCATGGGAAGAGATCGAACCTGAAACCTTACATATTGTAAAGCTCAATTCTATCACTGAGCCACCCTTTAATTCCCAGAAATATGACACTCCCTCCTTCATTAAAGTGTAGTCAAATCGATATAACTTTTCATTTGGAATAGAAACCCGAACTTTAAACATGCCTTTGGATGAGCAATTTTTTGATCCTATCTTCGAGTTTTCGTAATAATTAAAGGAAAAAAAAAATAGGAAAGAAGGTGATAAAAAAAACTTGTTGATAAATGACGAAAAAAAATAAAAAAATAAAAAAATCGACTTAAAACCCACATGAAGAACACAATTGCAAATTTGCAAGTTGAATCCGGCAAATATTTGGAATTGGAGCGGAGCACTACTCGAACATCCATATTGTCAACCGCAACGCGTGCTCAGTAGCATACTGCTCCACGCCTCTCCTGCCATGGCGTCGGAAGCTCTCTCAGAGCTCTGGTCACCTTCATACCGGATCCCCGGCGGCCCTTTCGTCTCAATATTGTCTACTCCAAGACCCTACTGCAGTCTGAAAGGTAATAATAAAGCCGTTCCGATTTCCATAATATTTGAATAAAGCTTCTCCTGTTCCATGTTGGAGTCAATTTTGATTGCTTTTGTCCAATTTGAGTACAGTTTGATCGACTAGTTGTAGAAATATCTGCATTTTCACATATTATAAAAGTTGTACTTCAGTAGTATTTTCTTGTGTAGTTTTTAATGGTTGAATTGTATTACCTACTTCCTCCCAGTCATTATTCGACCCCTTTTCTTTTTTTTGTAGATTTGATTAAACTTTTACCGAAAATTGACTTTTTATTGCAAATATATGCAAGTGGTTATTGATTGTTTACTTAACGTTGTTACAAAGATTGAAACTTTAGAATTTGAAACACTGTAAGTATATGTTAAATAGTAATTTGATAGTAGTAATATTTAGGTGGACTTTCCGAAAAGGAAATATGATACTCACGAATTCTGAATCAATTGATCATTATGTTGACTTTAAATGGATTCTTGAATTGATTAAAACGCGGGAGCAGTTATTTTGCAATTGTTACTAAGAAGTCTTCTAACTTTATTACTTGCTATTTTTCCCCAGCTTTGTTTGTCATCATGTTGATTTAGAGAGGATATATGATTTACTCAGCGTATATTTACATGCGTGGGCTTACTTATTTTGCAATAGCTAGCATTTATCTTGAAGAGAGATGTGAATTCTTTTTAATCAATCTTCTTCACTGAGTAATTTAATTCTTTTACTTATAAAGGGAGTGCTCCTCAACTTGTGAGAGAGTTCTTTCCTGTGTTACTAGCAGTTCCTTTCAACTTGCATTGTTCCCGGTTTTTCTTTTTGAAAAAATAATAAAGTTTGATCCAAATATACTCCCTCTCCCAAAATAAGTGTCATTTCTTAGTTGATTTATTAAAACTTGTTGGAAAGCCGATTTAGGCGACTTGTGTTCATTACCAACTTATCGATGGTTTCTTCAGATTCGAATAAAATAAAGTGCATACTTTTGCTTGTTTAGATGCATATGAAAGATCAGTTACGTAAAGGGGCCTTCTGCATAGTAGTCTTTCTGCAATATATATATGGTCATATGCAACATGTACGACAAATATACCCTGGCTAATACTCCTTCCGTCCCGCTTTAAGAGTTACACCTTCTATTTTGGGATGTCCCATTTGAAGAGTTACATTTCCCTTTTAAGCAATGACATTTGAAAGATTACCCTCCCTTTTTGCAAAAAACTAATGTGGATCTCGAATGAAGGGGTATTAAAGATAATTTACATGTTTCCAACACCTTTCTTAATCTTCGTGCTGAATCAAAGTGTAACTCTTGAAGTGGGACGGAGGGAGTGAGTAACATGCCTTTGGATTATCTGACTCCAAAACTAAAAGTAAACGCTATAATTGTGCATTTCCTGGCTTTCAGAAACACATTGAAACACTTTTCCATGTGGAATGGACAATCTGTATGTGCTAACATTTACTTAAATAATGTAGTTTAACTGTATACATTTTAACTTGGCCAACATACACAATCTCTAATCTCTCCATGGAATCCTTTGTTCCTTCTGAGAAGCATGTGTGGTGATATCACCAGGTTATTATTGATTAGCTTGCACGAATGAAGATAAATGTGAATTGATGAATAGCCTTGTCCCAATATGTTTTTCATGAGTAATACCTTTTGCTATTTGTACTGTAGGACATTTTGTCCAAATACTACGAAGCATCAGACTGTTAAGCATCAAAGTTCAAAATCAGCTGATACTCTTTGCTTCAGAAGCTGCTGCATTTGCTGTTGTTACTTAAAAGTAAGTTGGCTTTGCAAAATCAGAAGATTTTGATGTTTAGAGTACGCCGAATTCTTATACTTCCAAAATCACAAAAATCATGGGTAATTCCTGTCTTTAAAGAACATGCTAACAATATGAGTGTAGCAGAAATGTGAATGCGTAGGTCGATGTTTGGTAAAACTAAAATAAGATTCATAATGAACAAATATGAGAAACAGTAAAAGTCACTCTTGTTGTAAAGGAAATGAGAGAGAAATCGCCTAAGATGGTTCAGACACGTATGACGTAGGCCCCTTAGTGCATTTGTTAGGAAGTGTGATGATATTAATCTTAATCAAGCTAGGGATAGAGGTAGGCTAAAATTAACATGGACACTGGCAATTCGGAAAGGCATGAAGGAATGTGGTCTATGTGGTGACTTGGGACTCGATCGCGTGGAATAGGAAAAAAGGATTCTTGTTGCCCCAAGTGATTGAGATTAAGGCTATGTTGAGTAGTAGCAATAGTAGTAGTGTTAAAGTACAAGCAGTATGTTTAAACACTATTTCAGCCTCTCTTGCTAAGAAAATTCTACTGGAACCTTACAATGCCTTTCTTCATCTAGCCACTTCACTTGACAATCTTGATCCTACATTCTTACATTATCTCTTTTCTCTGTGATAGCTAACTTTTACTGAAAGATAGTTGGGTGATCTATCCAAGACTTGGGTATTTTAAGGAAATAAATAGAGAAAAACATAGGATGAGATTTGGTTTCAGTATTGCTCCAAACTCAAGTTGATGTACTTCCTGTTACATAGTTTAATTAGATGTTAGAGCAACAATAGCCGATGCAAATTGAAGTTGATATTCTTCCTGTTACATAGTTTCATTAGATGTTAGAGCAACAATTGCCGCTGTCAAGGTAAAGTCTGCTAGCAACTTTTCAACTAGCTCTTTGGTCTTTATACTCTTACCATAAAAAAGCTACAATTGTACTATGTTTTCTTTTGACAAAAGTCTTCATAATATTTAGAATCTCTATATAAGTTTAATCCAATGATGGACAGAGATGCCAAAATTCTACAAAAGGAGAGAGAGGGGGGGGGGTTATAAACCTTTTACTGTTTATTTTTCAATCGAATATTCTTTATTATAGTTGAATTTTCATATTTTTTTAGTTCACTGCAATTATAAGCTTGAGCCCAATATTACTGTTCATTTTAATTTCTTTCTTCTTTTGCTTTGCGAATGTTATGGAAAGTTATACAACTCCACTGTGGCAATAATTTCTGCACCATTATTTGCTTTAAAATAGTTATTAATTGGTTCCACCTCAAAAATAGACCAAGAAACGAACAAAGTTAAATTATATGTCCATAATCTGATGCTAATAAATATATTTCCCTATCAGAATGAGAATTGATAAGTTGAAATAACACTCTCCCTCAAGAAAGTTTTGGTGTATGACTGCAAAATAATAAGGAACCAATAGTGAAGCATTAAATTAAAATGACGTGGACATTGCCATCTGTCATGAGTCAGTAAATTGAAAAACGCTCCCCTCCAGCTAGGCCCTACATCACTTCACTCTCCCCCAAGTAGTGCTTTGTGTGCCTCTTGCTCTCCAGAACCCTCTCTATATAAAATCTCACTTTATTTTTTCTCTCACCTTCTCATTTGAGGCAACCCTAAGTTCTTCCCTTCCGAGTCAGGTGATCTTTCTCTCTCCATCAGTTCATTCCGGCATGTATTTATAACACACAGACACTTTGATTTGTGTTTGCTTAAGCACAACTTTGCTACATTGTTTGGGCATGTGGTAAGCATTGGTTGCATCGGCATCTGTGTTCACGCTATCAATCATGACTTGTGCTTAAAACGCAATTCAGGGTTCAGATTCTGCTTTATAGATTTAATTTTCTTTAGATCTGTGTTTGTTGAGAGTTTTTTGATTAGTGAGGTATTTCTGGAATGGACTGAGTCATTTTGGTTTGTGATCTGATATGGCCATCTATGCAGCATGTATATTTTAGGAATTCCTGCATTTATGGAACATTGCAAGAAACCTGACTTTCTATAATCTAATTAATCACAATCTTGAAGATATGTGGCGATCTGAAGATGTTAACTAATAGGTTTTGCTGTTATTATAGAACATATGGTTTCTACCTTTTACTTGTAGTTAAAAAAATATACAAGGAGATAAACATTGTTATATTTTGATTTGAGGATAGAAGGAAGAAATCAGAATCAAATAAAGTAAAAATAGTAACTATTAGTATAATAATTAATAAATAAATTGAGCCCTCATTTCAACTTCTTAGTTATTACTGAACTCTAATCTTAGTTTTAGTATAAAATGATAACTTTGTCTTTGCCTAGGTCATGTCACAGGTTACACGTTAATATAAAATTGAAAAGAATTAGTGAAACAACTAATTTTCTTGTACTACTTGTGATGTACCATTTTTTGGTAAGTAAGAGTCATTTCATATTATATAGTTATACCGTTGGCAATAAGCCACATTATACGAAATCTTAGGCTTTACGGATGAAGCATGAAATTTAGTAAATTTCAGATCTAGCAACAGTCAAAGGGACCTCAGTATTTGCGTATCTTTTGCTGCTTTATCCTTCAATTTGCGCAGTAACTCTATAGCTAGCTCGTTAAATTACGACTCAAAGTTAACAATTTGTGGGTAGAGGTTGCCATTCAGTTACTAGTATGACTATCAAGGAATATGTGCCATGTATCTAATTATTTTCCATTTGACTACACAGTGTAATGAGAATTAATTTACTGATTGATTCTTAGTTATGTTTCCCTTTCTTTACCCTAAACAATTTTCTTCTTTTGTTGGTTTTTTCAGCATGAGGACTTGTGCTCTATGAACTCATTTTGTTCTTCATTGTATTCAATCCGAGAAACTTAGCTTTTTTTCTAATCCACAAATAGATGAAAAGATAATATGTGCACATGGTAACTAAGTTGTACTCGTGAATGTGGTCAATCAAATAGTTGATGTAATTAATCCCCATCACACATGCAATGGATTACATGTTTAAAGTGTGACGGGTGACCTTGTCTAATATCAGACTCTTTGTTGAGCTTTATAGTCATATATACGGCACGAGCATTTTCTTTAGATGAACTTTACAAGGTTGTATATTACGTACACAGTTTCTATACGCTTTTCCTCAAATATTGAAATGTATTTAAATCCCTAAAAGTAACATTTTTTTCCAGCATGTTTATAGCATTTGATAATTGACTCGTCTTTTCTTTGCTCTGGGGTGATATGGCAGACAACTATTTTAAACATGGCTCTAGGTGGTCGAGCACATGAAAGTGATGATGACTTGGACACACCAATAATAAAGTTCAAAAGACCTTGTGTCAAAACGAAATCACGTGGTAAAAAGTCAAGCAGCAAGGTTGCTGATGAGGTAATTTATTCTGATGCTTAGACTTGTAAAGAAGTGTTCTTGTTAAGTGCTTAAGTGATTTCCGTTTAAAACACCTTTCTCCCTCCTGGTTGCAAAAAAGAAAAAAAGAAGTGTGCCATCATATGTACTTTATTTGTTCCATGTGTCAGGCTCAGCAAACAGGATGTCACTTCGTGCTATTGTGACCTGAAAGTTCGGTATCTGATTGTCTGTTACCGATCATTTGTCTACATGTTACTTGTTTTCTCTTGCTGGATCAGTAGCATATTCTATTAATACTTCCGTGCTCAATGTCGATCTACTATAGTGACAACTTCAAATGAAAGTTACCGTTATGGCTCAGGTGATCTTAGCATATGGCTGGGATGTAGCATTGAAGTTATTATTTACAACTGATATAAGGTTAATCTCATTTTAGGCCCCAATGTTTTCGTGGGGTTTCGAAACTGGTTCCAGGTCTCAAAAGTTTCAAAAATGAGCCCTAATGTTGCATTTTTGTTTCGAAATAGGTTTTTTTTTTTTTGACAGATTCGTTAGAAACTTAACGAATTTCAACTCACGTGCAAAACACCTGAGTTTTCTAAGGATTGTTTTGTAATTTTGCTCTCAAGTAAACTTCAGGGTTTAAATTGAATTATATCAACAACAAAAAAACATAAACCCCCCACCCCCTGACCCCATCTCTCTCCCTCCCTCTCCTCAGCTACCCACCCCCATCGCCTTCCTCAGCCCCCGCCTCTTACCTCGCCACCCTCTTCCTCTTACGGTGGACAAAACACACAAATGAGGGCCGAAGATTTCAAGCTGAACCCTTCTTCGACATCATCTTCTTGATCTACTACTAGTTCTTGTTGGAGCAGGTGGTGGTGCCCCCATTAACTCTGGCGGGCCTCACATCGAAAAGCCTAAGAGGATAGATCTGGAGGATGCGGTGGTGGCGGCGATGGGTTTGATTTTCGGGTTTGATTTGGTGGCGGGCTTGGAAGAACTCTCGTACTGGGTTTATTGCTCGACGCCGAAATTAATGAACGAAAAGGGGGTGGTTGTAGGGTGGTACTTAATTTGTTGAAGCAGATATGTTGCTCGTCTCTCTCTCTCTCTCTCTCTCTATATGGTCACTGAGTTGTAACCCATATCTGGGTTTGTTAATGGAGGTTGAAGGTGGTGGGTTTTGAAGCTGTGGGGGTGGCGGTGAAGTTATGGTTGTTGGGGGAGACGAGGTGTACCAGCAGCGGAAGGGAGATGGGAAGGCAATCAGGGTGGTCGCACTTGGGGAGTAGGGTATTTGGGTAATGGACTTCAAACCCTTTGCAGAGGCTTATGGTGGTTTATGTAAAAGAAGCGGGTTGTTTCTCCAATTTGATATGGGTTTTATTTGTTTCTCCAATTTGATCCATCTTCTTCTTCCCTGATTTTTGGTGGGTGTTGAAAGAGAGAGAAGAGGGATGATTGGTGGGTGTTGGTGGGGTAGTTTCAAGGTTGGTAGTGGGATGGAGATTGGTGGAGGCGGTGGTGGGATGGAGATTGGTGGGAGTTTGCAAATCTGAGCTTAGGTGGTGGTGGTGCAGTAGGGGTGTGGGTGGCATGGCAGTGGTTGTGTAAGGGCGGTGGTGGTGCAGTGGCTGGGGAGGGGTGGGGGGCAATGGTGGGGGGTTTTTAATTAGCTTTAGTAATTAATAATTAATAATTAACTTTTAATTATAATTATAATTAATTTTTAACCAAGCTATTACTTGTAAATTTAATTAATCACAATTAAAATTTAATTTAATTTAAAAATATTAAGTTTTTTTTTTTGATAAACTTTCAATTTAGACCCTAAATTTTATGTGAATGCAAAATGACATAAAGCCCCTTAGAAAACTCACGTTTTATGCACGTGAGTTGAATTTCGTTAGATTTCTAACGAATCCGTCAAAAAAACCCTATTTCGAAACAAAAATGCAACATTAGGGCTCATTTCGAAACTTTTAGAACCTGGGGACTTGTTTCGAAACCCCACGGAAACATTTGGGTCTAAAATGAGATTAACCCACTGATATATGCAATGATATATTTTATGTCTGCATTCTTACTCCTTATATGACCATTCTCAAATTGGTGCTGGCTAATGATACTCGCAGACTAAAGATATCTAAACTTTCAATTTACATTAAAAAGCGAGATTTCTTTACTCAATTTTCGAGGTCTAAGAAACCATTTTTTCTTACTAGCAAATTAAATCAAAATGAAGAATGTAACATAATATACTCTCGTTATCTCCCCGCATAATATCCATTAGCCCATTGGGTACATGTTATTTTAAACCTTATTGAATTCATAGAAATCGCTAAGTTACCAACTTATCTAAAAGCTTAAGCTGATAGATAGGAACCCAAGTAGGTATATCAAGCTAACAGAAATGAATGACAACACTTTGGCTTAAATAGGCAAGACGTGCATTATCTAATTTTTTGCTCGTAAACCAGATTGGAGTTTGTTTAGATGGTTCCCATTCTCTCTCTCTCTCTCTCTCTCTCTCTGCATTATCTAATTTTTTGCTCGTAAACCAGATCGAGTTTGTTTAGATGGTTCCCATTCTCTCTCTCTCTCTCTCTCTCTCTCTCTCTCTCTTCTATCTTCCTCCCTTTATCTCTATCCCACTAGCATTCCTCACGTAAGACCCAGCTAAATGAATGACACACCAAATGACTGTTGGTCTTTTCCCTTTAAGATATAATAATGAAGAAGAGGTTCAGCTGTTGACTTAGTTGCTTATGCTCTTGGCTTAATCTGGGTGCCGGATGTATTCATTCGGCTAGTTTGTTGCTTCTTTTATGGCCTAGAATGTATATTTGATCATTTTGCTTTACAACTACAGTATCTCTGAAGTGATAAAGGTGTTGTTGTTGGTGGAATTGTTCTCCATATTCATGTGACTCTGCCTTGAAAAACAAGGCAAGACGCTGGAGCGGAATAACGTGTGATCTATAGAGGAGGGTAGGACATGAGTATTTAAGAGAGCAGCGGTGCGCTGTCTCAACTCTTGTACACTTAAATGAGCTTATCAATGTCGTAGGTATTTATGCAGGAGTAGAAGGCAGGATGCATGATTGAAAGTTCAATTAGAAAATTTAAGTATTGCATCTGATTAAATTTATAGGAATATGTACATAATTACCATTATATGGTATCATCGTTATATTGCAATGAAATTTGGAACACCATGAGTAACTTAGGTGAAATTAATCACTTTATTGGAAAATTGATACTTAATTTTGGAAAAAAATACATTCTAAAATTTCAATGTTCATTTTAGGATGAACAAATACTCTATTTAATGATCATTCATCTTTTAAAAATTTCTGTCGATTTCCTTTTTCCTATGGGTGATTTTATTTTTGTAAATTTGAAAAAGTAAATTTGGTATATCTGTTTCCAAATTTAAGTCTTTAGATTTTCTTTTTCTTTTTACTAAATTATCACTTCTCTCTCTCTCTCTCTCTCACACACACACACACACACAGTTTCACCAAATTGTTTACCATAGTGGTACTTTGTCGAAGGATAAAGATGGTGGTACAAGCAACTCACAATAAAATCGTCATAAACACTGTTTGGTAAGTGTTGATTGACTAATTCATTTGTGCCCCCCCCCCTCCCCCCAACCCATATTATCTAATGCAACGACCAACTAAAACTTGCCAACATTACTTTTTCTCCCAATACTTTGTGAGTTGTTTGTTCCCAGCCTTGCCCTTTCTTTAAAAAGGAAAACGATGTTTATCCTGTAATGATACCATTTTAGGGTTCTTGAATGCGCAAATACATCTGTAATTCCTATATGGATGTATAAAGAGTCCCTTCACACTCCACCAAAAAAAGAAAGAAAAAAGAGTCCCATTTGACAAGTCAACTTTCCAATATTATAGTTTCACTTTTGTATAGTCTGTTTAAAATACACTAAAATTGTACTTTTTTGGCGAAATACCCCATTATGCCACTGACGTTTGACCCAGTAGGCAATAATGCCACTATCCTTTAATTTGCTTTAATTTGACACCGAACGTTTTAAATTGTTCCAATTATACCATTACCCCTAATTTGACCCAATTTAATATGCTGATTGGATAAAAAAAATGTGATGTGGCATTATTACGTGGGCAAAATAGTAAAAGAGCTTAACCTAAAACCAAACTTCCCTTTCTTCTTCGCCGTCCACCCCACCCTCACACATCCACACCATCTCTCCCTCTCTCCCTGTCTCTGAGCGTCGGCAGCCCCCCTTTATTCTCTCCCTTTCACCCATCTCTCCCTCTCTCTCTCTCTCTCCCTCCCTTTCCCTCTTATGGAAGTGAGTAGAAGTAGAAGCAGAAGCAGAAATGGCACCACCAATGGGCAGCTGCACGTCGACGACGATGGGGACACGTCCAATAAGTCGTTTGGTAAGAAATCCAGTTCGTCAATCAATGGGCAATTTCGATTTCGATTTTGAATGGTGGTTGTGGGTTTCCAAACCCAGTTCTTCCCCTTTGCAGTTCTTCCTCTTTCCCCACTCCCTATCTCTCACAAATCTCCCATAGCCACCCTCTTTCTCCGACCAATAAACCCAGTAGCAGAGCAAGG
>JAOWAN010066661.1:0-11744 GCA_028566635.1 Lobelia cardinalis
ATTAAACATATATATAATATTAATATAATCAAAATATATATGTACAAATATTATTGGTGTGTAACTAAAATTATTAATTAAATTTATTTATCATATATAAATAAATTATATAAATTAAAAGAAATATAAATAATAAAAAATATAAGAATTAGTAGATAAAAAATAAGATAAATATTGAGATAAATATGCCACATGGCACATTTTTATTGGTTGAGTCACACCCCTCCTTCTCTCTTCTGGTGGCCGGGTTCCCCTCCCCCCAATTTCCGAAAATTGTTCCCTCCCATACCCCTCATCTACCCCTCCCTTTGTTGTAGTTAGTGGTACTTCTCCCCTCCTCATACTACTCCTGCCATTGCACATGGCCTTGCAACAACAAAGTTTGAATCTGCTTATTCTTCAGGCTTATCCTCAAAAGGGAAAGATGGTTCATCATCATGAGTAGCGTCAGAGTTCACTTGCATGTGATCTTGGTTAGGAGGTAGTTGAGAAGCTTGTTGATCTTGCTTCATCATAATAGAACTCCTGATATGTATATTTTATTAAGCTATTTAGGACTCAAATCCATATCAATTTAATTATGCTAGTTTCGAGTAATGTTTTAATGTTGTTTTGGAATTTTGTTGGTTTTCAGTGACTTATGTGACATTTCATATTTTCAGACTTTTAGGGGGTTAAAGTGCAAGAATTAAAAAGAAGCCAAAAGTATTGCAACGCTACAGTAGTGGACTGCCACAGCGGTGCGGGTCAGAACTGTCCGCCTAAGAATTGTTCCCATTGACTTCGTGAGTTTTTGGGACCCTAAATCCGAGCCTAAGGGCCAAATTACCATCCGAAGACCCCGAAAGATGTTTTTTATTATTTTAAGAAATATATTATTAATGAAAAAATTATGTAGGGAGTATTTAAGTTGAATGGTTCCCAACACCTAGGGTATCTTTTATTATCAAGTTCTATTGGGTTTACATTCATTTTTAGACTTTGGAGGAGCCGCATTGAAGCTTAGAGAGAAAAAAACGCATGTTTATACATCTTCTATTCATCTTTGTCATTTCTCCATGTGTATGATTAGTCGTTGGGTTTATTTCGTTGTTATGATGAGCTAATTCCTTCTCTTCTAGAGAGAAAATGTAATCGGTGTTAGAGATTATGATTTGATATTTTATTGATATTACAAATTATTTTCATTGATTTACTTGTGCTTCTCTTGTTCTTAATGCTTTCAATAAATTACCTACTTATTAAATTGATCGTTAAAACAGGATTTACGCCTTGATCGAGGAAATCCCAGTTTAGATCTAGAGATCAAACATAGTTTTAGGGATTAATAGATCGACATATCATTGAACTTAAGATTGTCGTCGTTATAAGAATATATGTTTAATGAACTTATTATTGCTAGTCAGCACTTCGAACAAAGGTGATTGGTGATTGTAGGTATTGATTACTTGCGCTTAAACGAGGGAGTAGGCTAGTTCATATTCTTGATTAGTAAATCCAGAAAGTAATGATGTGATATTTTAATTCAATGGCATAATGTATAACTGAGAAAAATCGAATCTCTAGGATTTTTTAATTATATTCGTTAGCTCTAAAGGTGATTTTAGTTGATAATCTATTCATTAGTTAATCATACTAATTTGGATAGTCTAGATAAAAACAAGTATTGCGATAATATCAATAATCATTAGAATTAATTCTGTTTCCTATGGGTTCGACAATCTACTTTTTCATATATTACAAAATATGACGTTGTGCACTTGCAGTAATATTTCGCACGTGTCAAATTTTTGGCGCTGTTGCCAAAAAACGGTGTTTAATTACTTTTGATATTGTAATAAGTAATACTGTGTTAATTTAGACATTCTTTTCTTATCTCGTTTTGTTCTATTATACTTGATCTTGTGTTGGGTATAGTGTATTGACAGCGGACGTATATATTTAAAATGCAAGTGCACAATGTCACGTTTAATAATTTAGAAAATTAGAGTGTCGAATCCACAGAGAATAGTCGAATCACCCAATGAATTGCTATAATTAAAATGATGATTTCTTTATCTAAATTAACATTTTTAGATTTAATACTGAAAATATTAATTAACTTATCATATGAATCATAAACTAAAATATATTAGTTAACAATTTCTGCACTTTTGAGTTCCCTGTGTCATCCATTACGTTGAATAATCAATCTTTTCTATGAGTGATATGCTTATGTTTATTGATCAGGAAAATAAACTTACTCTACTCCCACTTGCGATGGTAATAAGTATCCAAGATCTTACAGTATTAACCTCTACTAATTTCGTCTATGATTAATGTCAAAGACTCATGAACTAAGTGTGCAAGTTTCTATTAGATCATCTTACATATAACATTCTGCGACCATATACTGCGTAAGACTATGCTTTCTTAGTTCTTAAACAAAAAGGTTTGCGAGCAGCTCTGCCTTTCTAGCTTTGTGGATCAATCCAACTAGGTGATCAGCCTATTGGACTCATTACGATTCGAAGAAAATAAATAAATCTATTGCATACACTCACAAATTTGATTAATCATATAAACATAACTTTTAACATCGGTTCCATCTTCCCTCTAGAAAAGATGAATTTAGCTATTCATGTACATAATAAAAACACATGAAATATTTAAAATCATAACAAGAATTGATTGAATAAAACCTTATAATGGATTAATGATGAATAGTATTTCAATCTATAAGAACAACTGTTTGTCAAAAAGCCATCCATGGAGAGATCGTCTGGAAGATGGTAATACAATAGGAGAACAGTGATATGAGAAGAGATAATATGACGATACCCTAGATTTAGAATACCTTAGGGTATATATAATCATATGGAAGAGAATATCCCTATAATTTTCAATAACTAAAATTACATAAAAATAGGAAAGTAATGTATTCTGGAGTCTATGGATGATAACTGGTGCTTCAGGTTCGATATTGGGAAGTCTCGAACATGTGAGAAGAAGATGACACGCAAACTGAGATACTTTGACAAAGGCTGTAATGCTGCAGCGCCACTGGCACCGCTGCAGCAGTGACACTAATCTGCACTTTCTATTTTTTGCACTTTAGCCCCCTAAAATTCAGGAACTTTGACAGTTTTGCAGCTAAGTACTTGAAATCACATAAAACTTTTAAAATAAAGTTAAAATACAATAAAATACTCAAAATGAACTCAGTTTAGTAGATGATTGAGTGTCCAGATAGGGGTATAAAATACACCTATTAGGTATTCGCAGGTTTCAAAGTCCTGAATACTATTGCTCGATTTTGAGATTGAGATTTTCATCCATGGCTTAAAATGGAAATCAACAAATAGAAATTCGAGACTACTTTAAACCAATGGTCAATGTTAATTATTCTGACATGAGGTAACCGACAGTAGCTGCGAGCAACTTCGAGCTCAAGCCCGAATTAATTGGGGTGGTGTAATAGAACCAGTTCGGGAGAGGCCCTTTCGAGGATCCTAACATGAACCTGATTACTTTTTTAGAAATATGCGATACAATCAAGTTGAATGGAGTTAGTGATGATTCCATTCTCCTTAGATTATTTTCGTTCCCTTTGAGAGAAAATGGCCAAGGCATGGCTCCATGCAACACCCAATGGAAGCATCACCACTTGGGATGAGCTTGCTCAGAGGTTTCTAATTAAAAATTTCCCACCCTCAAAGTCTGCAAAGTTGCAAAGAGAGATAACATCATTCAAACAGAGCTATAATGAACCACAACTCGAGGCTTGGGATAGATTCAAGGAACTGCTCCGATAATTTCCACAACATGGAAAAGAGCTTAATTTTAGAACAAATTAGCTTATTCTATCATGGAATGGATCTCCCTAGAAGGACATTGGTAGATGCAACTGCAGGAGGTTCGTTGTCATTAAAGACTCCAGCTTCGTGAACGGCATTAATAAAAGAGATTTCTGCAAATGTCTATGCATGACAGACTGAAAGGTGTACTGTATCGAAACAAGCTGCAAGTGTAGTGGACACGAAATCATTAACAGAAATAAAAGCACAACTGGCAGCCATATCGATTCAGATTGCTAGGATTTCACCGTAGGTAAAACCACTAATGCCACTGTCGTGCATGAATATTGAGCAAGGAATAGAGTATGGAAGGCATTACCCGACCCCAGTTTTTGAAATGGAGGATACTATGGGGCAAGCTCCGTATATGAATAACAGGTTCAAAAATAACGGAGGTAATTAGGCACATCAACATCAGCAGTACCATCCTGGTAAACGAAGTTATGAGAATTTCTCATATGCGAATAACCGGGACTTAGAAATCTCTACACATTTGTTCTTTCGAAGTGTTAAACAAGAAACGAAGATGGCCACTCTTAATTTCTCTAAAAAGTTGAGTGGTCACTAAGAGAAACCCAACGCTGCCAAAATTCTCATCACACACGTCCGATGATACGTTTCATTAAAAAAAAAAAACCTAGATCAATCTTAAACCATTGAATCGCGAGGAGGGTGCGAAAACAAGGGGGGGGGGGGTTATCACTATTAGCAGTGGTCACCGAAATTTATGGAGGATTCCGCCTCTGTTCATCGATTTGCCGGAAGCCTAACCTTTTCTTTTTTAAAAAATTTAGAAACAAAACGACGAAATATTCCTTTACAAATCAGCGATCTTTCTACTTTTTCGAAATAAATAAAGAAAGAAAATACGGATAAAGAAAAAGGACACGGCTTACTTACCAGAATAGAAAAAAAAAAAAAAAAAAGATTCAATTTATTGAAAACGTCTTGTGTAAGCATTGTTTTTTTCAAATCTATGATTTGTCTTAATATATGATTTATCCTAATTTCAACAATAGAATTTAAAAGATTCAATTTCTTGAAAACGTCTTGTGTAAGCATTGTTTTTTTTTTTTTAATTTTAATACAAGTGCTGCCAAAGTTTGCTTGTTTGAATGATATTTGTATTTCTTTTCTTATAGTGATATATGATTTGTGCTATTTACATGGTTTGAATTAAGTTTTATTAGTGCTCATCACCTGTTTGAAATTGTGCCCAAACCATGCCAACAAATTGGCACTCCTCCGTTTCACACCATCATTCTGATCGTGTGCTTAAACAATTTCCAGTCACCTAATAGTGGGGAGTGAATGCTCATTTATATGTTGTGTAGAAATGGGTTATGGAAGATGATCATGGTCAGACATTAAGTTTGATTTTTGAAAGCTTGAAATAACATTGAGCTCGTCTACGTATCAAGAGCATTAAATTGGTTGAAACGATATGGACAATTTTATGTATAATTTATTATGACATTTATCCGCACTTTTTAGATTTTTATGGATCCGACCCATTCGGTTGTTGTCCGACCCAATCTCTTTTTGGGGGCATTGTCCCCAACACCGTCCCACCTCAAATCAAAATGGCTTCGCCCCCAAGGACAAGCAATTACAACAATACAAAGTTAATTATCGTAAAACCATCATTTTACACTACAAAAATGAGCCTACGCTATAATTTGCGCTTCATCTATAATTTTCCGCTTCTCTTCTATCTGACTCTCAATGACACGACTGTCTTGAGGTGGGAGTTTGCATGGAGGAGATACCGAAGCGGTGGAAGCTGACTTGTCCATGAATTTCCGCTGGTTTTCATCAGCGAAACAAAGCAGGGAACCTGAACACTCTGCTACAGAAGATGGAGATCGAACCGGCGCGAAGTCAAGTAGCTTTGAGTACTCATTCAGGAGATGGAACATGTAATCATATATCCGATCCATGTTCAGACTTCCCATAAAATCCTGGGCTGCTTTACCGATTGCCTCAGCCTGTTAAAGCCAAATATAAAAAGGATAACCAATTTTAATTACTAGGTATTTACTCTAGACGGACACAGAAGAGCAAACATGGATGTATCAACACGAGCAAACATGACATCAAGTTCTGATACATTGATAGGCAACTTTTGCGTTCTTTCTTTACCTTTGTCCATCTTAGTTGTGTATCAATGTATCAACAGAAGAGCAAACATGACATGAAAATAGATGACTAAAGTACCTCCGATTCGTGCTGATTACCCCAATCAACAGCAAATTTGATATACCGACACATATCAAAAGGAGCTATAGGCCAGTAGTTTTTCTTGGGAAGGAGACCACGGCTGAAGAAATCTTCATATTTTGGGGATATTATCAATGGAAGAGAACCACATGATAGAATATATTTCAAGCTCACGGACCAAGCATAGCCTTCTGCATAAATCTTATACCTGCATAAATGAAAGAAACAATCGGTAAATTAACAAGCAGTAGCAAACAAGAGAACAACACTGAACTATGGATTATTCTTTTCATTGGAATTTAGAGTTCCCATTTCAACATTTAGAGAATTTAGAGATGAACAGAAAATTCAGAAGTCAACCCAATGTCACTGAGGTCTGTTGTTACATCACAACCAATTGGTTAATAAGCAAATGAAGATATCATAGAAATCCTAATATTGTCGAGTAGATCAGGAGTCAGATCAATGACATTAATCATAGTTAGAACCAACAAGTGGTAACTCAAAACCTGAGCTTCCTTTAAACTGGAATTGCAAATATTGTCATGAAGTTAACCAGGTGCAACCTAACTAACTACTAAAGGCCAGTATTTGGGTAAGACCGGATATGTCGAGCACACTAAAGTAATATACCGATGATTGCACTGGTCTGATAGTTTGGACTGTTTGAACCCTGATTTTACTTCTTCTGCCCAATTCTGCAAAAAATTTAAAGGTCAAAAGAGAAAAGAGTACTTAGTTTGTGAGCTTTGAAAATGAAAAAAATCATTATTTCCATAGAAATATGTCCCCTTTCTACCTGACGCAGAATTTGCGCTCCCCACAGTGTTGTGTCATTACATTGCGACAATGCTTCACGAATAGGAGAAGCAACATCCGGATTCCCTTTCCAGTAAGCAAAAGGCCATTTCTTTTTCCAACTTTGAGATCTTGAACCCTTTCTAATTTTTTTGAATTGTTCATTCCAGGGTGCTATGTTGATTTCGGACCTGTAAAACATACATAACCCCATGATGTTCAGCAAAAATGTGACCCAGACATTCACTGAATTATTGTGGGAGCAAATATTACTTGGGCCAACATCATAAAATGGACATGATTCAACTGAGCACCACTACCAAAATACCACATCCAAACATTAGTTGTTTATAGGATTATAGAGTGCAGTCGTGAACATGAACTCATTCATTTATGCATGATCCGACGTAAGATTGATAAATCATGATACAGAGTTACAGACTATATGTACTAGATGAAAAGGGTTCCTGATTCTTACCAACCCCAGAAAGACCAATCAGGAAATGGGATGTCAAAGTGATCGGGAGTGGTGCAATATCGAAAAAGTGGCAAAGGCATTGCAGCGTGCTCGGTTCGATTGATAATGGGCTTGTCCATGCAATCAAACATCAAATCAAGATCCGGCACCTTTCCAGGATACCGCTTGAGGAGCTGCAACAATCCCCAAATCGTAAACAGAGTCCGACTCTGCACGCAATCATAGTAATAATCCACATACAATTTCCCACCAAGAATGACAACCCGAAACGAGGCAAACTCCTTGGCTGCCATCAAATGAGCCAACGATATCCGAGACTTGGACCAAGGCTCAAGATCACGATGTATCCATCTGTAGAAATCAGGACATTCCCCTGACTTACGAGTAAAACGGATCGGGCTGTAGCCAGACCCAATCCCACAGGAGAGATAAGAGCATTGAATTATCTTGGAAGTTCGAGCAATCTTCGTTTCTTTATTAAAAGTCTTGGCTGGAAACACATGCCATGGCGTAGGGTCTAAGTTGTGACCAACAATTGTTTTGGTCTGGGAGGCCAAGTCGTCCACCTGCTTGATAGAATGCCACATTGAAAAAATTAGTATCAAGTAGACATGCGCTTAAATTGAACCAAGGACCATTGCTGCAATTACATAAATGATAAAACACAAAAAGAGAAAGAAAAAAAAGTGCCCACATCAAAATGTTAAACAGTAAAATCATTAATTCATGAGGTAACATGCAACACTCAAAACATCTACTTTGCTAGGCCATCACAACCTCACTCAAAAGTCCGTTCAAATAAGATCGGTGGTATGGGGGTATATTTATAATCGACTCAAGGGATTTCTCCCCCGGGAGACCCTTCAACGATGATCATCCTCGTCTCCGGTATAATCACCGTTACACCATTACTGCTGCTGTTTCGTCGCTTTTGGGACCACTGGAGCTGCTTATGGGACGCAATAGCCATACTCCATGTTGCTGACGACATAACAATATCTACGATGGAGGAAAGGGCATCAGTTGAGATACATCAGGGCTTAATATTATATGGAAACCAGTGACATTTCATGCTTAGTGAGGAGGTAGATATGGCTGCTTCATTAGGATGGTTGATTCACAAAGGACTCTGTTGTAGGTGGAGGGTTCATACTGGGAGGTTTGGGCACTCTACATGTACTCTGACTCTGCCCAAGACATACTGATTGTACAGTCAGAAAAGCATCTTGGTATAGCTGTCCGGTATGTTCAATAGTGTTCAGCTACTTAAAGACTCTGCTGTATCACATTGTGTAGCAAAGGGTTTGCCGAATGAAGGTTTAGCTTGTAGACACTATAAGCTGCATGTGACAAAAGTACGAGTCTAGGAAGGGGATGTATCTTGCGGTCTGTATCTGGATAGAATTTAATGAAGCAGACTGGCACCAGTAATGAGGTTGTAAAAAAACATATAAGCGACTCAAAGTATTCTGTTTTATGATCATGAATCACACATTCTATTGGATAAAATGCCATAACAAATGAACACGCATAGTAGAAATGGTGGAAGAGGGAGCTAGGGGGAGAGTGAGAATAGAATAACCTCGAAAATGACGAGGAAGGCGATGGAAAAGGCAATAAGAAGAAGGACGAAGCGAGGGATGAAGGAAGGGGTTCGAGCTGGCTTGCGGTGAGGCAATGCCATTTTTTTCTTGTGATGAGGATGAGGAAGAGGAGGAGGGGTAGCAGCATTCTGCGGGAGTTGTCCTCACTATACTCGGTCATCTATCTCAATGTTCTATGTATTCAATCTCTCTCTCTCTCTCTAGTAATGAGAAATGTTCTAACCAAACCCGTATGCTTTTGTTTGCACCCGTTTCCGTCTCCTACTCCCGCGAAAATTAAAGACTAATGTTTGTAGTATGTTCTTATTAGTACTATCATATTTTAGATTTTAATATTTTAATGATAATAATTGAACTATCAACAACAATTTTTATAAATATTTAAGAAAATAAGTAATTTAAAATATTTGATCAAATTTAATTACATTGATTAATTTCAATATATAAAAAATGATCACAAATTTTGGGATGAAAGTAGGTACTAATTACTATTAATAACAATAAAATTCTTGCTGCATTCAAGAATTGACGTAATCCAACAACAGGAGCATCCTTGAAGTATAAAGTCAACTTTAATTTTTCACTTCCACTCAATTTCTCTTAATTTTTCACGAAAAATCATTTAAAAAATATATAATTTTTTTACATACAACCTCATGTTCTCTGATCAGCACAACACAACCCTACACTAATTATTCACTTCTTCTCTATCACTCAAACACAATACCAAGACATTTTCTTCACTCATAACAGTAATTAAATGATTAAGAGAATTTTAACTATTCATAGATTTCACAAAAAAAAAAAAAAAAAAAAAAAAATTGTAAACCTAACAAGAATTTTTTTTTTTTTTTTAAATTAAATTTTTTTTTATCATTAAAAATAAATATTAAAAATTAAATTATCTCATTTATGTAGCTGATCATTCAATTTATAAAAAAGAGGGTCTTGTGGAATTGGGCCAATCAACATTGGAGAGAGTCCACGCCCGGCATACAAAAGTCATCAGTTGTTCGGGCAAGGCACTCATCCGGGATTGGGATCCTCTATGGCACACACTATGGCACACAATGTGCCATAGAAAATCCAGACTCACTCATCCGTCTTGGACGCGTAAAGTCTTGGTACCAAACGAAATCTATTTAAGTAATTAAAATACATCAAATTCCGTTAAAATATTCGGGATCCACGTTCCACACCCAAGCTTCGATTTTGTCACTTTTTGTTATAAGTACAACCATTCAGATCTGCATTAATTTTTTTTTTCCTAGTTTCAAGGACTATGTCCTTACTAATTCAGTTCGACTCGGGTCGCGTACCTAGCATTGGCGGGTGAGTCTCCCAACGAAAATTTTCTGCATACGATGAGACTCGAACTCAAAACCTCTCTTAAGCGAATCCAAACCGCTTACCACTTGATCAACCAATCTCCGTTGATGATCTGCATTAATTTTACGCGCTATTCTGCAACAATATATAGTCAAATGCCTTTTAGATCAAATCCCATGTTCGCATTGATTATAAGATGCAAAACTTATTCCATGGAAAAGTGGATGGGAATTGAAGAAAATGCGGTTGTGTTTGGATGAATGATTTGTTGATTTGGTTTTTGAGTTTTTGTAATGATTAAAGTAAAAAGTAAGAGAGAGATAAATAGATAGAAAAATTGTGGGACCAATGAGAGAGAAAAGTTAAAAATCAAAAATCCTGGATGAACACAACCTGCATGATTTTGTGCAAAATGGTGTAAGGAGACCCATGGCCGTTCTAAAAATTTCTAAGGTCCAGAGCGAAAGATTGATGCCCTAAAGACCCATGATTTTGTGTCTTCGAGTTTCAAGTTTCGATAATATAGAAATAACTAAATAATAATAAAAACTTTTTAGATTATTAATTTTTTTAAATTTAAATGATTCTACAATCAAAATCGATCGTAAACTCGAATAGTAACAAAAGAAAAAGGGAGAAACTTCTTGAAAATTGTGGAGTGTTAACTTTAGTATTTGGTATTAAAAGTTTAATTTTGGATAGAAGAAATGTTATGAGATGTTTTGTTATTTTTTCTAAATAAAAATTTATTATTTATTTTCTATACATATATATGTTAGGATTTATCCTTTATTAGATTTGATTAATTGCCTCAAAACCTTTTTAATATAAAAGTCTATTTATCGCGTATTCAAGCCAATAAACATAAATGGACTTTTAACAACTTAATACTAACGAACAATTTTTGATATGGCTGTGTATCAGGAAGGCATCCGTTTCAAAGGTTTCCAAAGGGTAAAGCAGTAATTTCGTAAGCCAAAGGCATCCGTCGGATGGCTTCTACTACGAAGTATTCCGATGCTTCAGAAGACCCTGCTTAAAGGTGTCCGATCTGAGTGTTCCGTTCTGAAGACTTCCAACGAACCAGAATTTCAATCCATCTTTCGTTGCCTCCAAGATTTAAATTTGAATATATTCAAAGGACAACGGCTAAAAAGATACGTGTCATCCTCTATGAAGTCAGTACGAGGAAGATGGCCGACAGGATTGTGCTGCAACGTTGGACTAATGCTTCAAGACAAAATATAGTACTGGGCGCGTAACAAACCAACTCAGCCTTCGACACGTGTCCTCTGACAGCTGCCAGGAAGTCCTCCGATGACCCGAAATGTCTATAAATAGCAGAGGACTCCCAAGCTTGCAATTCGGTTGATTTGATTAATACAGTGAAGCTGCCTACACCCTGCAAACAAGAGATTTGAATCTTAAGTTCCAATACTTCTGTGTTCAAATTTCTTGTGAGAGACTAGGACATTTTAG
>JAOWAN010066682.1:0-11744 GCA_028566635.1 Lobelia cardinalis
TCCATTGACAAATGAATAGTAATGGCAAATGAATAGTGTGTGTTGGAAAGGGAATGTTTTATTTATGGGGGAGTGTGGGTGTTGGGATTGGGAAAAAAATGAGTAGATTGGGAAGGGAGAGAGAGAGAGAGAGAGAGAGGGGTGATAATTTTTGTGTGGGTGAAATTGAAATTGGAAAAAAGTGAGTGTGTGCTGGAAAGAGAGAGATATTAAAAAATGTTCTATTTTATGTGAAATTTTATTTATTTGATTTAATTAATTAAAAAATATATGTAAAAAATATACATATTTTTTATGTAAATTTTTTTTTTATCACTTTTAAATATTACCGTGTTGGGATTAAATATTTTAATACGCCGTGCCCAAACCGTGCCCTCGAGCACGGACATTTACTAGTATATAATAAAAGCAATAATTATATTATAATTTAAAATGGCACAATTATTTATAGCACTTTCTTTAAAATGCAGGCAAGGTATAATAGGGAGGACTTGGTGCTGTGTATTAATATTTAACTAGTTGTAAATGTGATGTTAGACCACATCAACGATTATAAACCAAGGTAGTCACTCAAATGAGAACCTAAATATCGTAGGAATTATAGGAATTAAAGACACAATAACGAAAATATTTACTGTATTGGGAGATTCAAATACACAGTAAAAATATTTTTACTGTGTCTTTGAATCTCCCAACACAATAAATTTTTTCGTTACTGTGTCTTTGGTTCCTATAGTTCCTATTTTAATCGGTTCCTATTGGAGCGCGCCCCTATAAACCAATATACTACCAACAATATTGTTGTGCACGGAGTAGTTGGATTTTTATAAGGTTTTCTCGTATTCGGTCGACATCTTCCGTTACACTTCTCACCAATTTCACTTAATGTATTTTCAGATGGAGGACATTTGACATATATTTAATCAATGATTCTTATTACATTCGACAATTAACTAAAGTTAAGAAGATCTATATTAGCTGTATGTTTTCACACATGTTTTTTTAACTAAAGTTAAGAAGATCAATATTAGCTGTATGTTTATAAGGTTGTGTTTTTTTTGGGTAGTTTTCACACATATTTTTTAATTTTTTTTCATTGATCCCACAATTTTTTTATCTATTTTTTTCTTACTTTTTACTTTAATCATTAAAAAAATTTAAAAACCAAATCAATAAATTACACAAAAAAAAAATTAAAGAATTCGTTTTACACACAAAAAAAAAAAAGTAGCACCTTTTTGGCGCCAATATCAAATTTATTAATAGGCTACGAATAGAGTCAAGAACACATGACTAGGGCTGGTTTCGGTAGGGCAACCGTACCAAAACCCCATTACCATTACCATTATCGAAATATCGATAATGCAAAATTCATTACCATTACCTTACCAAAATTTCGGTATTACCAAAATTCGGTATATCAAAATTTCGGTAAGGTAGAGTTTGGTAATGGTAATTACCAATTTAATTTTCTGTCACAATTTTTTTTTGTCATACCGTCACTACATAATACAATATGAAAATGATAATTTATAAATACATTTTGATAGCATTATAGGAACAACCGAACAACAAACATCTCAAGTCATAATGAAAGTTGAGTGAAAAAAAAAAAGTGTTTGAAGTACTGAAATTGAGAAAACAATATTGTTTGCTTGAAAAATCTGAGTTTATGAGTACCCTATTCCAATACAAAATTGAAGAGAGCAAAACAATGCCACAGATGTAACTTTGTGGAATTTGTGATCTTTAATCCATGAAGTTTTAGTCCAACTCTTTCAAAAAGATGATTGATTCTGTTTTCTCAGGATATTTGAAAGAGAGCGAGGCAACGGGCTAGGGAATGGATTTAGGGAATTAGGGGGATTGTATTTGTTTTCAAATGTTAAATCAAATTGAAAGTGGTAGAAATATAGAATACAACAGTCAACATAATACAATAGGTAGAATATAAATGTAAAATTATTTATTTACCCTTGATTCGGTACGATAATGGTAATACCATGATAATGATATTCATTACCATTACCCTACCAAAAAAATTGGTACGGTACGGTAATGGTAGGGCAATTTTTCGATAGAGAGTTTTTGGTAATTTTCGGTATGATACGGTAGGGCAATCGGTATAGTAGGGCAATTGACATTTTTTTTCCACCCCTACACATGACAGCTACTTTAATTAATTCATGCAAAAATTAAATTTTCAAGTTCTACTTTATCTTACAAGATTTTGTAAAATGATCCAATAATAAGTGGAAATATTGATGACTTGGTACTGCATGTCTCCTAATGACTCCAGACTAGAGGTGATAATTCGAGGAGCAATGCTACAGCCACAAAAGAGTTACAAAGAAAAATGCACAAAAGACTATGTGAAGCATTTTTATTGGTGCAATTTCCTTAGCGATAGGGTCCGCAATTTTTTTTGTCAAATCATATTAAGCCAACAAGGCTTTTGTACACTTTTTGTATACATTTCTTTGTGGCTCTAGCATTATTCTAATTCGAGATCCATAAATTTATTGGGTCTATTAAATTTGTATTATTTATTTATTTAATAAATTATATAAATTTAATAAATTCAATGTTCCTAAAGTACCCCTACTCCGGTCATCAATCATCACTATTCACTAGTGGAGCTATATATTTTTGCTTTTAATTTACTTATCAATAAAAAATTAATATTGACTTAAAAAAATATTATATAATAGTTTTTCAGCCTATTAACAATTCATTACTCCTGCCTATATAATTTAAGCTTGCAATGTTGATTAAATTTTGACACCAAAAAAAAAAAAAAAAACAAATCTGTTTTTGCATTGTAAAATTAATTCCTTAACTAAAAGGGATATTCTTACATTTTGATATATATAGTGAATCAGTATTTTTATTTTAGTTAATTGTTAGATGTAATAAAAAAAATATGATTAAATGTATATGCCGCATTTAATTAATATGAATGTATATTAAATAAAAGTGATGAAAAGTGTAATGGATGGGAGCCCACTAAACCCAATTCTATTCTAGTATGTATATAAAATAAAAATTGTCAAAAGAAAAAGTTAGATAATTTGTGATTCGATTAAACCCGCGGGTTTATAAATTTTATAAAATTAACCTATTTAAGTATGTAATAATTAATAAATTTAAACATATTTAGTAAATTAATATCAAATAGATACAAATTTAATAATTATAACTCAATTAAATAGGTTAATTTTAAAAAAATTATAAATCCGCGAATTTAATTGGGTCACAAATTACCGCCATGGATGGTGCGGTTGATGGCGCATCTTTCGCGCAACAGAGCGGGAATCCAATACGGATCCAAAAATCTGCCACTAGCTAGCCTGCACTGTTAGCGTACGCACCCCGCGGCCCTCGAAATTCTGATTTACATCATCCCCTCGTCGCCGTAAAAACAATTTCCGTCAGTCGTTCAACAACCATGGGCGACTCAGCAATCGCAAATTCCGCTCCAAGGTCTCCTCTCACTCTCTCTCTCTCTCTCTCTCTCTTTGCACATGCAGTTTGTTGTAAATGTGTAGGGCGATACTATTTTTTACTCTACATTCCTCGTTCTACTCCGACCGGGCTCAGCTTAGGGCTCTATATATGTTTGCATGTGAAATTGAATTTTCTGGATTCTATTAAAATCAATTGCTCGGTCTTATGTGTGAATTTTTGGAATGTTGATGAACAGTAACCGTGAGATATCTGGCTATGCGGAGATCATAGTGGTGCGTCACGGAGAAACTGCTTGGAATGCTGACGGCAGAATACAGGTCTATTCATTTCTCTTGCTAATTGATTTTAATCTTTGATTTGTTTGAATTTGATTGCTTGTTCCTGTTTAATTGGCTTTGTGACCTGTTTGTATTGGTGCTTTTCCTTTTTTTCTAAGTTGAATGGGAGAGTGTGCCATCTCTTTGCTTGTGGTCCTGCTAAACTAGTTATATTTCTAGTTAGTTAAAGTTGAGAGTATGCAATTGTGTTCCAGAAGAGATGCCAAGTCCTAATCTCATCACATCTCACATTTCAATCTGACTGTATACCCAACATAATCCACGAGTCTAGAACATAATAATTAAATGGACCGTGCCATTTCGTAAAGCGACTAAACTTTCCTTAAACCCAAAGGATAGATACTCAATTGTCAATAATTACTTGTGTGATTTCATGATTAAGACTTTTGAAAGATAAATCTATGCCTAAAAGGTTGCTTAGGGGTTATGATTATTAGTTGGGGTGATTAGCCTACTTTCCAGCCCAGCATCTTTAAGTGTCTTTCACTAGCTTAAAGCAAGAGAGCAACTTATTCATGATAACACAATAGACACATAGTATGATTGATCACGCTAAAAGTAAGGATCTTGCAAGGTAAAAAAAGAGGAAGCCTCAATTTCTTGTCTTCAAGCTCAATAGATAGAATCCTCCAGGCTAGTTGTCAAGCTTGTTTTCCTCTTTCTTATGCGTGGAAATGGATATCCGATAAGCTGCTCAATGTAATTAGCTTCAACAAGGTCTTTTTCCTAGGAGTATCTTCTAATGGCAATTAAGTTAAACAAGCAATCCGGAAAGAAAGATCATGCAAGAGGAAAAAGATTAATTTACCTTCAAGCTATGGTATAGGCATAGGCCCCATATAGGAAGTCCTTAAGGCAAGTGCTTCAAATTTGGGCTACTCTTCAATTATGCCAATCAAATGCTGATACAATAACTCCATTTAGCTTGACCAAATATTTCTGATTTTAAGCTTCTCAAACTACGGCGTTGAGCTTTTATCAAAATGTAAGATTAGGACTACCACTCATCATGAGCCAATGTCAAACTGTTATCATAAAAGCAATGGTAATCAAAACTTTAGTTCAAGAATTGACAAGGCAAAAGGCAATTGAATATGCATGACCTTGCTAAAATGAATTTCTTCGAAGAACATATGTATGTTTTTGAAGTCATTAGGAAATTATTAATTATCACAGTTGAATAATGATAGTGTACATGAATTAACTTCGTTTTTCCCTTGGGAACAACAAGCAGAAATACTAAGGACTTACTTTCTTAAAAGGGCTTGAAGTTGAAACAAGGAGTGCAGTTTTCGAATGATTGAAATGGTAGGATGAAGTACTAACACTAAAGATGTATTCTCTGGCACAGCCAATCAAAGGGCCTTACTTTAATTGGATCACAAATGTGATGCTAGTGTGTTGCCCTACTAAACTATCCTTACTACAGACTTCAACTCTTTTAAATGAAAAATGCCAAGCTAATACTACCATTATTTGCATCAATACATGTAAAGGTAGTTTTGTAGCCTGTGTCAAGAGATACCTTGGAATTTAGCTCACTTCTTACTTTAGACTTCTAAAATAGCTCTTTAGTTCTCTCTCTCTCTCTCTCTCTCTATATATATATATATATATATATATATATATACGATTATATATATACTAAATTGAAATACTATGAAGCTCCCTAGGAGCCGGTTCTCCTCGTTGGATAAATCCCAATGGAACTTGATGGGTAGTTGGTTGGTTGTGGGTATTTATGGTAGCGAAAGGGGATCGAGATCAAGTCAATTACCAATGTGGAAATGAGGAGAAGCTTTGTAACAAAGAAAAGGAAGAAATATGAAATGAACGTTTTGGCTCCAAAACATATTAATAATTCTAGAACTTAGGTTGGAGAGATATTGGCCAAGTGATACAACTAAACAGCCCAATAGAATCCCAAGAAAAAATTGATCTAAAACTTATCGAAATACTCTAACAATTCCTTCTCTAGATAAGTTAGTATGGCCAAATTTTCTTTAAGCGATTATACATGATGTATTTTTTTTAACTAGATTTACTATTTCTCGATAAGTACATTATTACATTATCAAATGGTAAAATGTCCATTGTTGGCAAAACACTCCATATTTCAAAGAAACTTTTAAATTTAGACACTATACGCATTTAGAAACATGTCACATTTAGAAAAAAACACTGTGGCTTAAAAGGGCCGTAATCTGTAAAAACCTTAACACTGCTCACTCTTGCAATCATTGATTCATAATTCTGAGATGCTTTGTCTAGGTGCTATTGCATGCTGATATTGTTCTATATGTCCAAATATCTTTAAATTCAGATGCATTTACGGGGAGAACGTGCTATACTTTTTATTGCTTTGTTTTATTTATGGTGCAATTTATTTGATGAATCCAAGAAAAAATTCAGGGCCACTTGGATGTTGAATTGAACGATGTTGGCAGACAACAAGCTGCTGCTGTAAGTTGTTATGGCCTGGTTTTCTACTTCTTTTGCTCTTTAAAAGACATTTGCTTGTTGAAGCATGCGCCTTTTTGTGAAGGTCGCTGATCGGTTATCTAAGGAGACTGCAATTTCGGCTGTGTACTCATCTGATTTAAAACGAGCTTTTGAAACTGCTCATATTATAGCCAGCTGCTGTGGTACTCCTGAGGTATTTGTATTTTGAGAACTTTTGTTCATTCATCTTAACGAGATAATGAATTATGCAGTTTTGGCAAAATATAGGAACACTGAGATCCGATTTGATTTAAATTTGCAAATAAACCTCTGTTATCTTGCTGGGGCAAAATTGGGGGTGATTTCAGCATTCCTTTGTGTTTTTAAAAATATCTCTTCTATTCCATGAATATGGATCTGGAATTCGTGCAGCTGATTGGTGCCCAAGCAAGGGTGTGAATGAGCTGAGCCAAGTTCGGCCCTGGCCTGTTCGATCTTGGCTTGTGTAATTTCTTTTCGAGTTCAATCCTATACAAGCTTTAGCCGAGCTTTGGTAATAGTATTTGAGCTCCCCTCTTGATCCTTTCACTAGCTTGAGCCTAACCTGATGGCATAGTGTAAGTTGTAACTGACTTCAGATGCATATTTTCGAATGACAGAGTACTGTTCTATCATTAACTGAAAATGACATTAGATATGTAGATTCAAAGCTAACCAATTACCAACCCGAGCTGAACAATCTGAACTTTAGCCTGGCTCATGCTCTCCAGTGGAGTTTGGCCTCCCCGAGAGCTCAAGCTTACACTAACGAGCTCAATCATGAGCTTGAGCTCGGGTCTCATATTAAAGAGCCCCACCCGAGTCCGAGATTAAACCAGCCCAGCCAAATACGAGGTGGTAAGAATAGCTGAGCCCTATTCCCAAAAGTTATTTCTAGGAAAGATCATAATTGTCGTTAAGTTCTACCACATTGAATAAAATCAGACAAGGTGGTGGTTTGCATTAAAACACTTTATAAGAGAAATCTTGGTATCCTACAATCGATGAATCAAATCAAAAGATAGATATCAATAACACAGCGGGATATTATCTAATTTATAGATTGTTGAAATTTCCCAAGGAAAAGGTTGCAATGGATATGAGAGTGCATGCAAATACAAAAATCTAGTCATAAACTCGAATTGGGGACTGATTTTTCCTTCCAGGAGAAGGGCAAAAAACAATAACTAGTAGGGTGGAGAAGGGAAAAAAACAATAACTAGTAGGGTTATTTAGGAGGATGTCGTGGGGAAGAAAACCAGATATGATAATGCTAATACTAAGTTGGGTATGCTTTTCTTTCAAGAGGATTTCAAGGAGGAGAACACTAGTACACTTTTGTGTTAGTACTCTGATTAAGCTGGGTATGCACTCGTCAGAATGATTCTACTTCAGCTGCTCTTGATGTATAATCGCTTTACATGTACCATTCTATAGCAAAAAAAAAAAAAAAAGAAAATCAGTAACATTATTTTTTTCTGTAAATGGCAGAACTTCTAGGTTTAGGTTCGTTCTATGCTTACATTTAAATTTATACCCACTCAGGCTCCGAATTTTTCAGGTCATTCAAGATCCAGATCTCAGGGAAAGACATCTAGGAGATCTTCAAGGTCTCACTTCAAATGAAGCTTTGACACTTAAGCCAAATTATTATCAAGCATGTAGATCTCATCAAGAAATTCCTGTAAGCAGTCCACAGTGGCCTAAATAAGTGTCGTTTTAAGGTTATGCACACGAATTAAGAAAGCAAATACATGGACCAAACTTATTTGAAGCTGGTAAGAGAAAGTTTGGTGGGAGAAAATGCTTTATGGAATGAAGAGATAAAGTTGGTTTTAATAGGGGTATAAAAGAAAAACATCGTCATTTTTGCCTAGAAATTAGAAAACTATACTTATTTTGTTGTTGCCAAAAGGACACTTACTATGAAACGGAGGGAATATTTGGTTAATGACGAATATGCACTTTCTTTGTTGCTGGACACATTCTTGCTCCGTCAAATCTATTCCTATTGCTTTCAAACTCAAATTTCAACTTTTCTGCTCTAAAATGAATATCCAAAAAACTTTGGAAGATTTGGGGAAAATTGGTGTGTTGAATTAATGCCACTAGGGACTTGATTTGTTCTGATTTGGCTTCAGTAGACTGAATAGCTGCTGATGTTGGTGGTAAAACTAGAAGCATGCAACAACATATAGACTTCTATGCATTCTTTCCCCTGAATGTTGCTCGCTGACTTCTGAATGCTGTTTGCTTTGGAGAAAAAATGTATCTTTTGTAGGTAAAGATGCAAACTAGTGCCCACAACTATATCCTGAATCCCACAGATGACCGAGTGTAGAGGGTCCTAATCATGATACCCATCAAAATTTACTAACGATTTTTGTCACGTGCCCCTCACATGACCAAGAGTCTCTCCGGTACAATCACCTGAACTTTCGACCTTTAGAAACGTGGATGCGATCAAGCGGCTGTCACAAACCTGACACTGAGAAATAAGAAACTGACAGCTGAGATTCACCTCAAGGAGAGAACTAGGGACAACATGACCGCAGGGAATGAATCCTCCTCTCTTTTCTGAAAGCATCATCAATACATTACTACAAATGATACAGAGATATGTATGTTCTACTGCGAATTTATTAAATTTCATTTATAGATTGAGCTTTCCTTTGATTATGCTTTTCATTTTAAAATAATTATTTGTTTTATAATTTACCGAGATGAAGATGGTGCAATACAGGGAGGAGGAGTTTGCTAGAGAGGTGTCATAACCTGCTTCACAGTATAGCTGGGCCAAAAAAGACGTAGGTGCCCCTCCATTTTTGGTCATGTGAGGAGCACATGATGAAAATTGTTAACGGGTTTGGATTAGAACTACTGTAGCCCAAAATGTTGGTACAGTCTTTAGTTGGAACGAAGTAAAAACTCGAACTTCTTGTAGGATTCCGGGTAACTTATGGGCACTAATGTGCAATTTTGCCTGTTATGGATGATCTGTGCTGAAACAAGTGCAGTTAACCTTTTGAATATGCAGGGTGGTGGAGAAAGCTTTGAGCAGGTGTATAACCGGTGCACATCCTCATTGGCAAAGATTGCTACGAGGCATGTAGGTACAGTTACCTTCTTCTTGTATCGTCGGTTACTTTCTTTAACATACCAATTGTTCAGAATGAATCTTTAGTTTTATATATCATCATGCATTCATCCCTGCTATTTGGACCACAGAAAAGGCACCATCCTTTCAATTCCTTTCTAATTCATCATGAGTGTCTCGAATCCATTTCCTCAATTTTGAATGTGGATGAATATCTCACAAATAGCCTTTTATGTATACATTTCAGACTGCATCACAGTGCTGTCTTTCAGAAACATCCTTGATTCTCTTCCTTTGAGTGGTGAACATTTAACATTCCCTGTTGTGGATTTCATCTCCTAATCATTTATAGGTTAGAGAAGTGACTGCAGAAGTGAGTATAGGTTTTGATTATCAAACGTTCTAGTTGAAAGGTTTTTGAGCACTTCCTTTTTTATGCACCTTACTGACATGCTATAGACGCTCAATGGCTATTGAATATTCCCATTTTTTCTGTCAAAAGTATGCTCAATGACAGGCTCCTCAAAGTTGATGGAAGTGTACTTGCATTCATATATTCTTCAAATTTTCACAGTTTATTTGCAATTTTTACCTGCAGGTGAGCGTGTGGTAGTGGTCACTCACGGTGGAGTCGTGCGGGCTCTTCACAAACGAGCTGCTCCAGGTGAAGAATTGCCTGGAAAGATAATGAATGCATCTGTAAACATCTTTCACGTAACTGGTGAAGAGTGGTCCATCAAAACATGGGGTGACATTAATCATCTCAATAAAACCGGCTTCCTGGAGACTGCATTTGGAGGCGATAGCAATTCTGGCTAATTGAACCAGAATATCTTAACTTCACTGTTTTACTTGGTGCACCAGCAAGCAGAGTGTTGTTTTCGAACCAGTGTTAAAACCACAGAGATTGTTTTCTTTAGTAGCTTCATAATTGCAACTCATGTGTACTATTGGTGCACCAAATTATGTGGTAAACTTTAGTCTTACATTGATCTGTTTGTTTGCATTGTCCCAGAGAAGCATTAAGTCAAGTACAATTACTGTTGTGAACTCTGCACCAAGTTTTGGAGAGTATGCTTAGGCTTACCCTTTCGATTAATTGGTTCCCTATGCTTAAGTAGCTTGATATCTTCACACTCCTTTCACCATAAGCATATGTTTATCTTCTTAAATGTGTCTCCACTGAGAATGAACTCAATTTTTTTTTTCTTCTAGTTTTGGACCTTAAGGGGTGAGTGATATTATCATTATACGGCACAGGTGATATTATTTGAGCTTTTCTCTGCAATCAAAACTAGCTGCTTAAAACATGTTACTGTTCTATCAAACTATACTTGGGCCGAGTTTAAGGTGCTGTTTATTTGAGCTTAGTGAACACCTGCATTGAGATTTTGTACGACTCAATCACACAACTTACAAATTAGATCGTTTGGTAATTTCTTTTTCTCTTTCAGATATAGAAGCAACTTAAATTGTCTTATCCTATCAGCTTTAAAACTAAAGCTGAATAATTAAGATCAACATCTGAAACTCCCTTTCGACAATTTTATCCCTTTGAAAAATGTTTAAATTTATTACTTTTCATTTCTTCTTTTTATTTTTATTTCTTTTTTATTTGTACATTTAATTTAATAGAATTTAAAATAAATTTAAGCTTTAAAATTTTAAAATTTAAATTATAATAAAATTCTAAAATAAAATTTTAAATTATACGTCAAATATATATAATTAAATTATTAAAAATTTTACATATAAAATTAAAATATAATATAAAATTATTTTTATTTTTATATGTATCAACTAAAACTATTTTTCAATTTTACTACTTTGTTTTTATAATTTTCTTTTTTATTCTAGAACTTTGTTCATATAACTTTTTTTAAATATAAATTAGTTAAGAATTTGAAATGTGTCAATAAAATAAATATAACATTATGCCTCGTTTAAACTATAATTAATAGTTGATTTGATAATCATGCAAAAAAATAATTTTTAAAACCTAAAACATAGTAAATATATATTAAAGAATAATTTTAATAATAAATTAGATTAAAATTAAGGACAATACATAATTAAATAACTATATAAATATAATTAAGTAAATATTAATAATAAATTTAATATATATATGATCGTGCCCTGGATGGTTGCGATCCACGTGTAGGCAGGATAATGGCTCCGGAAAATAAGATCTAGTTACCTGTAGAACAAAGACAACACCTAGAGTGATGAGCAAGGCGTGCGCCTCGCTCGTGCGCTCCGGCGTGAGAGTAAGTATTCCGTTGGAATATAGGCTGTGGAATCCCGCCGAGTTCTGGGAAAGAACGTAGGAGGATTACTCACAGATTGTGTGTTTTTTT
>JAOWAN010066732.1:0-11741 GCA_028566635.1 Lobelia cardinalis
AAAAAAAAACTATAGTATTTCATATACCTTTGTAATCGCCATAGTTTGTTCACCGGAATATTTGCAAAGAAGAGTGATTTCGCCGGAGAAATTGTAAGCTATTGGAGAATCGCTTCGGTTCGCCGGAGCACTAAACCATGATTTCTGAATTTTAAAAATTGATTTGATGAAAATAGGTAGGTTGAGTGGTTTGTGTTATATTCCAATACCTTAAATTACGGGATTGATTGTTATCAAAACCCATAATTTCCGGCCCAATTGCCAAATTAACCATAATTACCGCTTTAATTAGTTTATTCCTAATAAAATGGAATTAAAAAAGTGCGTGTAATACACTTGCCTTCCCTCCGGTTGCTTCTAGTATGGAGCACATATGTGCTCCATATACTAATTGCTCCCACTCCTCATCCGTTGCTGCAGGACCCCTCCCCCTCCCCTCCCATACTAGTACACTTGTTGGAGATGGCCTAAAGACTCTTTTACATTATTAAAATAAACTTTATGTAAGTGCATTTGGTGGAAATCAAGGGGTGGCTGAGTGGTAGAGCTGAGCTTTACAGTATGTAAGGTCTCAGGTTCAATCCCTTCCCATGCTCCATTGGGGCCCAAAAAAAAGTGCATTTGGTCCAATAAATAAGCTTTATCCAAAAATAAATATTAAAATTTAAAATAAAATTAATTATTAAAATTATTACTTAATATTCGTGGAAAGAAAGCTTATATATATAATATTTAGGTAATGTTTTCATCATAAGAAATTCCTTTTTTTTTTTTTTTTTTTCATATGTACAAGATACTAATAAAGGATTGTTTTTGTAACTCTAAAAATAAATAATTAAATGTCTAGTATTTTACTCATTCACCCCAAAAGAGTTCTTTCACTTTCTTCTTTTATTTTGGATGAAAATAATTTTTTTCCTTAAAGAGATGACATACATCATAGTGTAATTTGAAAAGAACAAATATGTATAGCTATATTTTTAGGGTGGTGCTATTTACCGTTCTAAAATTTTAAAATCGTCCTAAATTTTGATAAAAATATCTTTATTATTTATCGCCCTAAATTTTTTACTTTGTCCCATTATAATATAATCACTTTAATACCTTAAATTTAATATTTATACACTTAAATTCTTACTCTTAATTATCATTATATGTCCCCTTTTTATCTTTAATGAAGTTCTAAATTAATGTTAATATTAGCACATCTGATGACAATTAAAAGATAACTCCGTTTCCGCGAAAATTATACGGAGTGCCTAGGCATTTCGTGTTAGGAGTGTCATAATGCACATAACGGTTATAAATTATGCACATATAACCTTTACGTACATTACTAATTATGTTATGTTCATTATAATTATGTTATGTACATATTTTATAAGTTTATGTGCATTAAGGCACTCCATGAGTAAGGAATGTCTAGACACTCCATATAACGATTGCCGTTTCCGTTTCCCTCTAATGAAGACCCTCTGCTATTACCACTACAAGAAAAAAAATGCTATAGGCTCTAAACGTGATACCACCACATATTAACTTAATTACCGCGTATAAAACAGCAAATGACCTTGTGTTAGGCTCTAAACTGAACTTATTAAGGTCTCCATCAATAACTAAAGAGGCGAACGCAGATAAAATGGCCACAACAGAGCAGTAGACAAACATAACGGTCAGTTCTGCTGGGTATCTTCTAAGAATCAATGCCTGAAAACATTAGCGAAGAACTAGTCATTTTTTTTTTTATATAGCCTCATTCAAACAATCCGGACTAAACTAATGAATACTACCTGCGCAATGATAAATAGAGAAGCGAAGACACAATTATATAATAATGAAGCAGAAATGAAAAATTAGGAATCATAAGTAACAAGGATATTTTAAAAAAAAATAAGGACGATATAAGAAATTTGAAGGACGGTTAATAGCAATCCAGCATTTGTAATATTCGTAAAGTATACATGTTAAACAGATGTGATTAGGGCTTTCTAAAGATAGCAAATCCCGGTGATTCATCAGTCGGCCTTAGCTGCACTCTGTTGGGCCATTTGGCCCGTTACCACTTTCGTTAAAAACGTTTGAATTCGATTCGACTACTAAAGCTATTTTTAAGTTTGGAAAAAAAAAAAATAACTGCTATTTACAAAGCAAACAAATGTTTATATAATATATATTTATATATAATACATATATATATATTTTTTTTTAACTATTTCACAAATTTTAAGACAATCATAAATCTATTTTTATCCTTCTCTCTAAATAACAAATTAACAATGATGTGAAGAGTTTAATGGCGTAGAGTAGAGATGGTGGGAAGAAAGCAAGTAGGGTCTTGACGGAATTTATCCATCACCACCAAGGTAGAAAGTTGAAACAATTTTCTGTCTCTCTCAGGTACGAGAGAGAAAACAAAACAAGAGTCGGGTGGGTACAGTGCATGGATGGCTTTTGCAACACCAAAGAAAGTCCAGGAGCAAAGCCAGCCTTTGACTTGTACCCACTACTCACCTCAGAACAGTTATTCAAAGAGAGATCCTACTCTCTGACTCCCTGATAATTTATTCAAATGTTCTTCCTTAAATCCGGGTGAAACTCCTCATGATTGCCAACCTTGATCCACTTTCGCCTTAGTTAAGTGATCCACTGCTCTCATAGTTGTTGATTGATTTTATGATGAAATTATACTACTTATGCTTGCATCACTTAACTGAACTGATAATTTTTTAATGTTGTTATTTGCACGTTTCATTTTTACTAAGTTTATATTTTTTTTTAAAAAAAAATATTTTAAATAAGTCCATTTGATCTCACTCTTGAATAGTAAGACCCTGTGTACATTTCAAAGTTACTTGAAGGAGACAAGCATATTCATTGCTAAGTGACGTACTATAATTATTATTAATACCCTCCCTAATAAAAAGTATACATTTACACTAGATTTTTCAAAGATCCACCAATTCTATCTTTCTTTTTATCTTTTCACTTTAATTATTATAAAATATTACTCTCTTCGTCATATTTATATTAGTCAATTTTCTATTGTTGTAAGTCTCAAAATTTTTAACCACTTCAATTTTTGATGAATATTTATTACTTAATTTCTCATTATACCTCTAACTCTATTACTGTATTTACAAAATAAATTAATTGCACTTTCATCATTAAAATGGGTAAAATTAAAAAAAAAAGGTGAAAATTAAATACATTAATTATTTAATCTTAATTCATATACTTTTGTATCTTAACCAATATAGTAATTGATACCGGGGTATATCATCCGACAAAAAAATAATCGGCATGGGCACGTAGGTAGCAGTTGGTATACTGAGCGTCTAAGCGCTTGATGTTAGGAACGCCCATTTTTTCTCTAAATATACATAAAGAATTAAAATTATGTACATAACACAGATATAAAATGTACATAAGTTATATCATTATCATCTTCATAATTATCAGGTGCATTTTATATTTATATTATGTACATTAAGTATAATTTTTATGTACTTTTGAAAAAAAAATTAGGTACTTCCAGCATAAAGCGATATAATTTCCACGTAGGTACAATCAATCTCATTGTGTGATGCATGGAAATAAATAAAGGTTGGGCGGGCGATAATAAATGTCAGCCACAACGTTAGGTTGTTTATCGTTGTCCTGTCCTGTCCCTCCCTCCATCCATCCATGAATGTTGGGAAGGGGGGGAAATTTGTGGCCAGTTATCTACGTGTGACTGTAGGCACTGCACTTACCTCACTCTGAAGCACCCACGCCACCACCGACAGTTTTCAGCAACCCAACCCAAAATCATAAGATTCCTTGGTTGTATCATGCTGAAGAAGCAATCACCCAGTCGGAACCCGAACCTGATCAAGTCAAAAGGTCATTTCAAGGTGAAGGATACTCTTCGGATATGTGTATTACTTGCTATCTCCCTCTGGCTGCTTTACCAAGCCAAGCAAACCTATAACAAGAACTCTATCAAACTACCTAAAGAAGCGCATACTGATACTGGGCACGAGCTACTCAAACTGGGGAGGAAGGACATTAATCCTCAACTTGGAGAATTAGCTGCAGCAGGGTTTCAGAAACACGAGGACGATGAAGAAGACCAAGAACAGGTGGGTGACGAGAGCGTACTCAAAGAGGATGGCGAAGCACAACAAGCGAGAGGAGACGATGAGGTAGATATTAATGGAGGTGATCAAGAGAAGGCCGAGGAAGAAGAAACTGAACAGTTAGACGAATTAATTGACGAAGACGACGGGGAAAAGGGAGAAGCAAGAAGGAATCAAAGCGAGGGAGGTGGTAGAAAGAGACGATGATATCAAAGAATTACCATAACCAACCTCAAGTGACAAATGGAGTTCCATCTGATAGCCGTGAAGAAGAATAGTAACATGTGAGGATTTCAGCAAATCATGAATAGCCCAGGTGACAGTTCAATGATGATTACGAATAATGTTACACAAATTGATGTAGTTAACTTTAACCATGTCAGTGGAACCACCATTGGTGACGAGCGAGTTAACATTACATCGACTGCAGTAAACGTTGCTGATAAGAAGCAATTTCACATAAATAAATCAAGAGTGTCAATCTTAAGCTGGTTCAAGCTGACAATTATAAACTGAAATGTAGGGAATTGAATGTATTTTGTTTAAATAAAATATTTGATTCCTCAGTGTATTCAGTTACTTATAATTCTGATCGAAGAAGAAACTTTTGACGAATTATGATGTCCTAGGTCCTATCTATAATCTATATGTCTGCAGAATCGTTAGATACCTGGATTCTGCCCTCGTTCATTGCCTTCACTAAGGAAAAACTTTTTACACAATACATATGTCAGTATGACTAAGAGATAAACCAATGATGTTCTAAGAGTATCCAGCAGACCAACACACACACACATACACACACAAACAAGATGTTCTGACTGTTGGACCTGTTGGTCTGTCTACAAGCATAAGATTTGCATATTCAGTATCCTAAATCTGGTCCATCCATGTGTGAAAAAAAGGTTCAGTTCAATGCAGAAATGGAGCAACAAATTGATCAGTCAATAACTCAATTAACACGCCATGTCAGTGGCCTGTTTCAACAATTACAACCAAATTATGTTTTCCACGGGTTAATCACATAACGACCCATCAATCAAACAATGTAAACAATAAGTAGAGGAGGATGTCGAACTTCAGGTGTGTGGGTTGGGGGGGGGGGGAGAGGTTATTCCTATTTTCTTATCCAAAAAAATATAACCAAAATAAAAATTCAACCAAAAGGATCTAGGTTAGCACAAGCAACAATTGCAAAGGGTTCCAGTGAGAAAGAATGACCCGTGATCTTCAAGATGCCACAATTTTTCCTCTGCTTCAAAATAAGAAATGAAAGCAACCCTTGATCATTCTTCAGTTTGTTTTCGAGTTCTTGTTGTCGGCCCGCTGATGAGAATTCCACTGCAGCAACATCCACAGTATTGATGTGCCTGAAAACATTTTCAATTTCATTAGAGAAGTTTCATGGTTTAATTGCCTAGCAATAAAGAAGGGGGAAAGGGGGGAACATATGTAAGCACAGTGATAAATCATGAACTTCATCAATTACTGTGCCCAAGTATGATAACGTTATCGAAAATTACGCACTGATATAGCTTGCATGATTTAAACCAAGTTTCTTTCCTCCGAGTGCTTGTATGATGGCCCTCTCAGTGACATCTTCGTGAACCATTCTCAGAACTTTAATCATACTTCCTAAGGACATTCAGCTAAACCACATAGTTATGTTAATGTGTTACTTGGAACGGAGCATCACATAGAGAAGCGCTCTAGGCAGAAGAAAGCCAAGATGCCAACAATTTCAAGGATACGAACATCCAAATGACAATCACACTATCCAGAAATTAAACGAAATTCTCTTATTCAGGCCATGGGTATGACAAAACTAGGAATATCATCTATATGACTAAATTCTTGACCTCAGAATATTTGTTTTAAACTTGGGCATGCTCATTTTAGAACACAAGTCACAAGTAGGTATTTACCATGTTTAGTTTTTGATGTTCCAAATTCTTTAATTCCCCCATTTTTTATTACCATAGTTGTTATTACATGCTAGATCATGGGGTACATGGCAAGCAAAAGTGAAATGAAAACTTTCAACAGATAAAAAATATATATGCTTTAGCAACGTTAACGAGAATAATGCACATTTCAACTGCAAATAACAGCATCAATCAGTGACTGGAACTGGATACATATATCCGTTAATTGACCCTCCCTTGTCTATAGAAACAAGTATCACAAAATGTAAATTATAGAAAAAGTGATAAGGCGATCAAAGCATATAGCAAGTGCACTCAAAAGAAGAATGGTTACAATTTTAACACAAAAGACATGGAACTTCTTATCAGAGCACCAAACCTGCAAAGAAGCCGACGGTTGTCAGATTCTGAATGGCCATGGTCTGATATATCAGGTACTCTGTCAAGAAATGGCCTAAGGCATAGATGAAAGATAGAAACGTGGCTGTGTAGAGTGGCCTGTTCTCAAGATTAAATGCACAAAGAAAGCACAGGGTGCATGTCAACAGTGTCCAAACTCCAAATGTCCTTCCGTGAACATCAGTCACTACAGAATAAAGTAAGTTAGAAAAGCAAAATTTTCAGGGAAAAGGCCAATTACAAATTATTGAAAAGAAAGCACAAGAAAGAGAAAAAAAATAAGTTCTTGACAGCAGGGAAGAGTGTGGTCTTTTACAACAACAAACAAGAAAATCTTACAACTTTGACTAAATTCTTGCACTGTAAGACTACCTGTTGTGGAGGTCCTAGGAAAGAACTTCAGCGTGTTTTAATAAAAGTTCTTTAGAGAATCCTTTCTTCTAGAGATATCCCTCAAGGAAGTTTACTAGAGGATGAATTCAGCAATTAGAGGTTAATCGGACGGTGCAACATTTCAATTAATCTAGATAACGGTTTCCCAGTTATGTTATTATAGCACTACAGAAGTACAAGACTCGAAAAGATTATTTAGTGCACTATCATAATTGTTCTGCTGATTGATAAAGGGGCATTTTTACTAGTGCTTTATGACCGAAAAGTCGCCAAGTGTCACCACTGCTTGAACATATCATATTTCCACAATGTTCTTGTGTACCTCAATAACTACGTTTTCTGTACATTCATCATTTAACATCTTTTTGAGCTAAAGTTTTATCAAATTTCCTTAATTTCCTCATCTGAAGCCTCATGGTCATCCATATGTTTGCTATTTTTGTTTCAGAAAGAAGAAAGAAAGAACAGATGAGTGAAACTACTTTCATACTCTCTATCTTCTCTAATACATGCATTAAACCCCAAGAAAGAACAAACAACAAAACGCAAACGAATATAAGTGTTAATCTAACGCCAACCGTCAACAGCAATTTGGTAGATCCTTCAGGTCGATCTGCAACAAACAAAGGCTAATGCTTGCACTCGACAGGTCTAACTAAATTACAGGTTCTACTTCTGAAGTACAAGACCGATTTGTAACTAATGCATTGATATGTAAGATAGCAATGCAGGCCTATTCTTGTGAATTTGCTTGAGCTTCACCTTCTGCCACATTCTTCCATACCACTAACATATTCATTGTAAGGATGAGTCGTACCCTCTTTCGCATAGAGTTAACATTGCATTTCATTTGCTTAGAAACCTCACGGGCTCAAACAGCGACACCATTCAATTAAAAACTGGACAGTTAGCCTAACGCAAACTCAGCCTGCCTGGCCTAACTACATTGATTCGGACCCTGCACGGCCCGTGTTGACTAGAAAAACTCGCCCGAGCTGCGTTACAAGTAAGATGATGGCACCTAAGATTGACAGTGTAGTCGCAGTATAGTAAAACCGACAAAAGACAGTACAAAGCAATCTGTGGATCTAAGTATCTGGATAGTTGAGTGAAATTGAAGGGTTAACCGACGATAAATCGAAAAAAGCAATCTTGTTCAAGAATATGAAAACATTGTCTTGGTGAATGTACTAAAGAAAATCTGATTTTACTCCTACTCTACTTTTCACCAGAATTGAAGGGATTTGATTTCAGAATTCGGACCAACCCCCTTTATCCCCCCCCCCCCCAAAAAAAAAAAAAACCCAAATTTGGGCATTGAGGCGCTCATTTTAAAAATCTGCGAAGCAATATATGGGAAAAATCAATGAGATTGAGCATTAAATAAGCAATGTATAGCTTACTTACTGGGGGATTGGGAAAAAACGGCGAGGCGGAGAGCCCAAATGTTGAAGAAACCGAAATAAACGGAAGCCAATCGAAGCGACCCCACCACCATCAACCACCATCCTAACGCTTTCATCTTCTCTCTCTCTCTCTCTCTCTCTCTGCTTTCTCCTAACCTTTTGTTCGAAATAAAATTACAGAGGTTGTATCTAACGGTTTCTGTTGATGCAAGTTAACGAGGGAGGGATTAAATAAACACTAGTGCTCATGGTAATTATTAAAACAAACAAAAAAAAAAAAAACTGATTAGCACCGTTTGTGGAAGTTTTTTCCATTTTAAGATTTTTATCAATTAAATTTTAATTAAAATTTTTTTAATTAATATTCGTGAGACAATGGACATGAAATTATATATAATAATATTCTAATAATTAAACTAATACGTTAGAAATAATAATATTCCAACTCCTTTTACCCGAAACCATACATTATCACAAATAGTTTTCTTTTTATTTTATATTTTCTTACTCTAACTTCCATTTTATTGGTTTCGTAATCATGAGCTTTTTTGTTATTTTGTTTAAGGCCACGCACGGTAGTTTTTAGTTTTCACACCCTTTTCCTGTAAACTCTTACTCCTATTAATTACTCCTACTACATATATAAACATTAAAACCTTCAAAAACAAACATAACAAACACATGATGGGCTGTGAAAGTACAATTGATATACCGGGCGTTTAAAACTGATGTATATAATATAAATATAAAATATACATAAATTATATCATTATCATCTTTATAAATATAATGTGTATTTTATATTTATATTATGTATATTATTTATATTTTTTATATAAATTAAAAAAAAAATTAAAAACTCTTAATATCGACTACTTAGTCGATATAATTTTCTGTGATAGTGAGCCTGCGGCTGCAACATGCCAAATAGAAAGGCCGGAAACCCAGCACACACCAACTTGTCATGACTTACGAATTCCGATTTCATTATTCAAATACTTCATTATTTTTATTTCGAATTGAGTCATCAAGTTAATATATTATGATATTTAATTTTTAATAAATTCTATTATTTTTTAATATTATTTTTTAATTATTATAAAATATAATATCATATCACTACTTATTGACCTTTTTTATCTAAATATTCATCTATTCTTACATAATTTTTAAAAATGATATGTATTTTATAAATATAAAATTTAGAATCATCTTTTAAATATTAAAATTAAAATTTAAAAATATACAATTAAAAAGTAAAATAATACTATTTAAAACGAAAGATTCTTTAACTCATAACTCACTCACGTAGAGGGCGAATAAAAAGGACACAATGTTGATATCAGTCCCATACCCATACTACTACGGCCTACGGGCATCGCATCCACTTCTGAAATCTACAACACAAATTGCAAACAAGTGGATACTTCAAATGGTATAATTCTTTATTTAGCATCCTCCCAAATGATCTATGGGGTGATTGGATACATATTTCATTTTCTCTTTCCGTATATATATATATATATATATTTTTTTTTTTTTTGCATTTCTCTCACTTTTTAGTTTTATATATATATTTTTTGGCTTAGATCAGTAGCTCAATATATTATGATATAATACAATTTTTATTATTTCTCTCTCATCTGGTCTCGTATTTTATCTTTATCTATCTATCTATCTATATATATATATATATATATATTTTTTTTTACTTCAATCACTATATAAATTCATATCATATTTATATCTCAATCTCCAGAAGTAAACCTTTCTATTGCTCATAATTTTTATCTTTATCACTATAAAATTCAGGTATTTAATATATTATTATAAAAAATGATAAATAAAATCGCATACTTATTTTCCGTTAAAAGCTCAAAGTTAACCAAAAAGCAACCTCAATCGTTAGTCTCTATTTAAAAATAGGGTTAATGAGTTATAACCCCGTAAGATACGGATTTTAAGTTTAACCCCCTTATGTAAAAAATATTGAGGATTAAATTCCCTATATTTTATACGTTGTTCCCTCATTCATTATTTTGGACTAAAATGTAAGGTTTTGTTCTAACATTGAAACTAAAAGACTTAAATGCCCTTTTCAACCCAAAATCATATCTTTACCGATTCAAAAACTTCTCCTTCCCTCTCGTTTATCACCGACCGATTATTTTGGACTAAAATGTAAGGTTTTGTTCTAATGTTGAAACTAAAAGACTTAAATGCCCTTTTCAACCCAAAATCTTATCTTTACCGATTCAAAAACTTCTCCTTCCCTCTCCCTTGTTTATCACTGACAAATTTAAATGAGTTATAATCATTTAATTTGAATCTATATGACATTAACTTATTATGGGAATGACTATTTATAAAGCACACAAATGGTTAGTTTATTACACAAAATTTTATAACAAAAATAATTATTGTTACAAAGTCTTTTATACCCCTTTTAAATTAAAACTAATAAAAGAATTATTAACTTTTTAAATATAATACACAAATATATAGTTGTAATTAAAATTATTTTCGACATCGAAATGGGAGGGCTCGTCGATATTTTTATAGAGTTCTGGGGGGAGAGTTGTTACCATTTTTCTTCTTCTCCTTCAAGCATTCCGTTTGTACTTCCCTATTCTCTTTTCCAGTAGTCTTCTTCACACACTGCATATCTCCCAATTGTAGATATCGTTCATTTTCTCAAGTACCGTAATATCGCAGCTTCCGTAAACTTGAAAGCGCTCAAATTAATAACATTTTTCCATTGATTACTTTGATTCTTGTTTCTACAAAATTGATGCACATATTAAGTTTTACATCTTTACAAAATCAGTAATTGGTTCTTAATTTATTCCTACAAGTGCTTGTAATGTCATTTTGAATTCGTGTATTGGGGTTTTTATTTCTGGCAATAAATTGAGACAACATTCGACGTTATCGTAGACAGTGATTATTAGGTTATAATGTGCATGAGAGAAATGTGAAAGGATTTAACAAGAAGAAGATGAAAGAGGATAAAAAAATATGATTAAATATTATAGATATTAATTTGTACAGTAAGAATATCATTATTATTTTGATAAAAAGGTAAATTAGAGACATAAGTATTTTAAAATTAGTAAAATAATAAAAAATATGTATTACATATATTTATGTACTCTACTTAGCACTTATGTGCTTTTCAAATAGCCACTCCCCTTATTAAATATGTTTAAATTTAAATTTATTAATCATCACTTATTTAAATAAATTAATTTTACAAATTTTATAAATCCACGAATTTAAACCCCTAAATTTCACTACAGAGATTACCATCTCCATCCCCATCAACCATCGACCACCATCACCACTCATCACCAATCACCATTCACCACCTCCAACCATCACCACTATCAAACACCACACCATCACCATTATTTTCAAACACCAAAAAAAAAAAAAAAAAAAACTAAATGGACAGATTATTCATGAACCAAAATCCGAACATGTTCATTGAACTTTGCAAA
>JAOWAN010066743.1:0-11739 GCA_028566635.1 Lobelia cardinalis
GCTCTCCACCCTGGCTCCTGTGATGCACATCCTGCGATTTACCTCCTCCACGTTGGCTCAGGGCAGGGTCGGTGGGGACTGCCGGGGTTGCAGTCTCAACCTTTTTTTTTTATTTAAGAAGTGAGAAAAGTGACCACACCAAAGTTTGCTGATTCAGCGACCTTTGCCTTGACTATGGGAGTCTAGCAGTGACCTTGCCCGAAAGTCTACTCAAAGGGATGCAAGTTTTACTTGTCACTAAAAGCTATGAAAACATGTGAATGAGTGAGCGAGCTTATAGGACAAGGGGGAATGGAATGTAGTAAATCTAAATGTCTAGGAATTGGAGTTTTTGGTAATATACATAGACAAATGGAGGCCAAGCAGGATGCTATCCTAGCTTTGACGTAGCTTTGCAACAGAATTGGTCCGACAGTATGTTACAGATTGGTTGCAACTAAAGGAGGATTTGATACAGTTGGTGATATGGGATGCTGAACTCCTTCAGAATAAAGCAAGGGAATCAAATGGCTTAAGGATGGAGATCACAACACTAGTTTTTTTCATGCTAGTATAAAACAACTGCGTAGGGTGCAGGATTTCAGAATTCAAGTGCAAGATGGTTCTTATAGATCAAATGCTACGGAAATAGGAGACCTAGCAGTTCAGTTTTTTGAGCACTTTTTTTCTTCTACTAACGTGACTATTAATGAAGACTTGTTCCAGGGAATGGTTTGTTCGATAACACGGGAAGATAATAACATGTTTACTAAGCTTCCAGAGGCGGCCGAAATTTGGAAGGCATTTCAGGAACTTAATCCTAATAGTGCTTCTGGGTGGATAGTTTTACTGGACACTTTTTTCAAGGCTGTTGGGATATCATCAAGGTGGATCTAATTGATGCGATAAAGAAGTACTTTGCACTTTGCAGGAGGTGTAACTACTATCATTGTTGTTGTTCTTCCCAAGGTTAAAATCCAACTTCCTTTGGGGACATGAGACCAATCAGTTCAAGCAACTTTGTGTGCAATGTTATTTCAAAGGTAATGGCATCCAGATTAGCTATACTTCTACCAAAGATTATCTCTTTGGAACAATCTAGGTTTGTTCAGGGGAGGAGTATTCATGAGAATGTTGCCATGGCACATGAACTTGTTCAACAAGTTAACAGAAAGGTAAGAGGTGGAAAGATTGTGTTCATGTTAGATATGTAAAAGGCTTATGATAAGTTGGAGTGGCAATTTTTGATTAAGGCAGTGGTGGCTATGGGCTTCAATCATAGGAGTTGCGATTTAGTTTTCAGAAGTTTGCAAAACATTTGGTACTCTTATCAGAATAAAAGGCGAAAGTTCGATTTCTTTAAATCTACAAGAGGTGTTAGACAAGGTGATCCATTATCTCCCCTGTGGTTTACATTAGGTCAAGAGGTTCGATCTCTTATTACCATAACAAAGGTTTAAGAACAGGGGTGTTTTAGGCCTTCAATTCAGGAAGGGATAGTCTACCTATTTCTCATTTGTTTTATGCAGACGATAGTTTGTTATTCTGTAATGGAAGTAGGCAATCAATCATGGGGCTTAAGAACATATTAACGGCTTATGAAGTATCTTCGGGTCAGTTGATAAACCTTCAAGTTATGAAAGCGCTTCAGACGAAAAATAGCATGGGGTGTGTTACAGGGTCAATCGCTTTGGGGAGATTTGATTTAACTCCAAATACAAGAGGAATGGAATTTATTTGTGTCCAACAGCCTCTCATGTTTGGAAAATGACTTTGACCCATCTACATAAGGTGGAAGCTCAATCAAGATGGTTGGTTGGTAGAGGAGATAAAACCTTGTGGCTGCATAATTGGAGTGGTGATCAACGGTTGTTCAGCGAAGAGGGCAATGGTTTCGTTGGGAGGTGCCTCGGACAGGAATTTTTAAACTAAACACATATGGTTCCGTCTATGGATGGTGCTCGTTCGCACGGCATTGAAATTGCAATTTTCTTAAAACTCCTACATAACATACTATAAATAGAAGAAAGAATATTATCAAAAAAGAACATATTACAAGTGATTAAATGTAGAAAAAATTAAAAAGTGAAAGGAAGAGCGCAAGGCAAGGGTGGAGAGGGAGACTGAAACAAGAGAAGTTTGTGGAAAACCAATGGCTATGGAATGTGCGGTTTGGTTTCACTTGGTTCCCTAATAAAAAGAGAGCCCATAGGGGCACTAATATCACCATCTCCCTCTTCAAATCTCCTCAACAAAACTTTCTCTAATTCATCTGCATTTCCCCAAGAGTTAGAGAGAGTAAATTCATCCAGAAAGAGAAACCAAAATGTGCAAGGAGAAGTTGGTTCTTTCTTTTCTCTTGTTGTCATGCCTCTCGGCATTGACCACCGTTGTTCGTGCTGAGGATCCTTACTGGTTCCACACATGGAATGTCACCTACGGCACCCTCTCCCCGTTGGGTGTTCCTCAACAAGTGATCCTCATCAACGGCGGTCTTCCTGGACCCACCATCAACTGCACTTCCAACAACAACATTGTCATCAACGTGTTCAACAACCTTGATGAGCCGCTCCTTTTCACTTGGAACGGTATCCAGCAGAGGAAGAATTCGTGGCAAGAAGGTACCCTTGGAACCAACTGCCCTATTGCCCCTGGTACCAACTACACCTTCAAATTCCAGGTCAAGGATCAAATTGGTAGCTACTATTACTACCCCTCCACCGGTGTCCACAGGGCTGCTGGCGGCTTTGGTGCAATCAATATCCATAGTCGCGACCTCATCCCTGTCCCCTTTGACAGACCCGAGGATGAGTACTCCGTCCTTATGGGCGATTGGTACACCAAGAGCCATACGTCTTTGAAGAATATCCTCGATGGTGGCAAACGCTCTCTTGGCCGCCCAGTTGGTGTTCTTATCAACGGTAAATCAGGGAAGCCTGATGGCTCTGAAGAGGGCACTGTGTTCACCATGAAGCCTGGGAAGACATACAGGTATAGGTTTTGCAATGTGGGATTGAAAGACTCTCTCAACGTGAGAATCCAGGAACACACCATGAAGCTGGTTGAGATTGAAGGATCCCACACCGTTCAGAATTCATACGATTCCCTCGATATCCACTTGGGACAATGTTACTCGGTCCTGGTCACTGCTGATCAAGAACCAAAGGACTACTACTTGGTGGCTTCCACTCGCTTCACCAAGACCGTCCTCACCACAACCGCCACCATCCGCTACGAAGGCGGCAAGGGCCCTGCATCTCCTGAGCTCCCACCATCACCCCCAGATAACTCCAAAGGCATTGCATGGTCCATGAACCAGTTCCGCTCATTCCGCTGGAACCTCACAGCCAGTGCAGCCCGCCCTAACCCACAAGGTTCCTATCACTACGGCAAAATCAACATCACTCGTACCATAAAGCTCGTGAACTCGGCTGGCATTGCCGACGGAAAACTTCGATACGGCATTAACGGCATCTCCCACACCGACCCCGAGACTCCATTGAAGCTTGCCGAGTACTTTGGAGTTGCGGACAAAGTGTTCAAATACGACGTTATGCCAGACGAACCAGCAGCTGGTGCTGACCTTGAGAAGGTCACCGTGACTCCCAATGTCCTCAATGCTACATTCCGCAACTTCATAGAGATCATCTTCGAGAACCCAGGACAGAGCATTCAAACATATCACGTATCCGGATACTCTTTCTTCGCCGTTGCGTAAGCCCTATTAAACACCCTGCACATCCCCCTTTCTATTTCATAACAAACCGAGTACTCTATAATCCATCAATCTTGTATTTTGTTTTTGCATACATTAATGGATGGTAACATGAATTTGCAGGGTTGAACCTGGTAAATGGAGCCCGGAAAAGAGGAAGAACTATAACCTTCTTGACGCGGTAAGCAGGCACAGCATTCAAGTGTACCCCAACTCATGGGCAGCCATCATGACAACCTTCGACAATGCTGGAATGTGGAACCTGAGGTCGACTTCCCTCGAGAGGCAGTACTTGGGCCAACAGCTCTACATTAGCGTCCTTTCCCCGGAGCGATCCCTCCGTGATGAGTACAACGTTCCTGATACTGCTCTGATCTGCGGTCTTGCCAAGGGCATGCCCAAGCCACCTTCCTATCTCATGGGCTAATTAAAGCCAGAAAGAACATAACTCACAGGAAGAGTGAAAGAGAAGAAGCCAACTGTAGCAGCAGGTTTTACAACTAGCTAGTTTTGGTGGTTCACGTTTTAAACTTGTTTGCCACATGCAACTATAGTGAATTTTTTGTTTTGTTGATCGATTTGTTATATAATTCTCAATGCAATAATATACTTTTGCTATTTCTCCCTATCTTGCTTGTAATTCAATGAGAATACATTAATTTGTTGTAGAAACTGAATGATTGTTTCAATTTCCGGCATGATCAATTAAGTTTCTTCATACTTGAGACACTAAATTTGATCAATTAGTTCAAATTTTCTGTTTTAAATGTTATATTTTTTGTTTTATCTTTTTTAAAATCATATCTCAAACCGTTTAAAATATGTTCCTATAGCTTTATAACTCTAAATTGTTAATTAATTTAAAAGGACGTGTCGTACTTAAAAGTTGTGTGACAGGAGATGAGACATCATTTGTGATAAAAAGTTCAAATTCCCCACTTTTAGACTTTTGAGTTCTTATCCTCGTCCTCAAACCCGTGGGAGATTCAGAGCCATCCTTCCGCCCCAACCGATCTACCACCAACCCACCCTCAATTACCACCATTTCTCAGCTGCAACACCTCTATCCCCTATAATAAATTAGATGTTGCATTCAATATGGCAAAAAACATGCAAGACAACTTAATTTCCTTGAGATCTTCACTTTCATTTCATAAATGGAATTGGACTGTTAGATTAAAAAAATGAGTTTGCATGAAAGGAATGTTTTGCAGTTTCATGAATAATGTCCAAAGCTTTGTTCAGTTTGTTTTCTCTGTGGTATGCCTTTGTTCAAAGCTTTGTTCAGTTTTTCTTCCCTGTATTAATTTTCCAGTAGTCACCTTTTTAACTCCAATTTCTTTCTAAATGAGATTTACCCACTTGTTGCCTTTAATACCTGTTAATTCAGATGATATGTACATCAGACAATTAACTATGTAAAGCATCAGAAGACCAAACTGAAGAAATATTCTACATTGACAAGATCACATATCACATGTAGCTAGCAAATCGATAGGACATCTTATTTTTCCTTCCACTTGACAGCAAAGTGTTGTCAGATTAAGGTTCATTAGGTGTTCATGCCGGAGAGAGAGAAGAGGAGAGAAAAGAACGGCAAATAACAATCGTTATATTAACCAATAAACGAAGAGGATCACGATACAAATTAACAGGTATTATTAGTTTTCTGCAGTATTTAGAACTGTTTTTTACAATACACCACGTCTAGAGGCCAGATCACATTAATAATGAAGAATTCTTTTCAATAATATAGCCTACAATAGGTCGAGTGAAATATATCCTGGAATTAGTGGTTGAATCATTCAATCTCTATCTGTTGTGGGTTTTCTTTTGGTTTGGAATCTGCATCATCAATTTCTTCCTCTATCATCCCTGATGCTTCTACAGTCCTAGTTACCCATTCCTTCAATGGATCTTCACTTAAATCGAGCCTGAGAAGGCCTGCAAACATCCCTCCCAAGAAGGCAACAGGCTCCTGAGATTAAAGAAGAGGGGTGAAGAGAGAGGGGTGAGAGAGAGAGTAGGAATGTTTTCTCCTCTAATCTGCTAAGTAATTTCGCTTCTAGGTGAAACAAGTGACAATTTTAAAGACACAATTCAAAATGGATTCGTGCTCAACATAATTACTCGGACCAAAAAATAGGTATGAGAAATGGACAACTTGGAATTGGAACCTAACCAAACCATATAAAACTTTTTAAAAGAAATCAGATAAATAAAACAAATAAAGCCGTTTATGTTTACATTACACGTACATATGCACCATAAAAACCAGATGGCAATTAAGATGAATTCATCAATCCAATCACAAAATGACCTATTTCGTAAGCACTGCTAATTCATTTATCAAAATTTGAAACTATGCACAAGAAGCAACATGAAAAATTGAGTCTTGCCTAGGGTAGTAAACAAAAATGCGCCTCAAGGCTGGCCTATTCTGACCTATGTTACCTGGGCTCCGCTACAAGGATTCAACGTGGGTGCAGATCCAGGTTTTGGATCCTCCAAAATTGTAAAAATTACACCAAATTTAGTGTAAAACAGCCACATCCATATCGAACATGGGTACGTTGGCAAAAGTGTGATGGGTCAAGGTAAACATAGATTCTGACAAGGAATAGTGTCTCTAGTGCGGGCCCAACCATAATCAAGAAATCGTTTTGAGTAATAACAAAAAAAAAAGAAGCTAAAATGTTGCAATCAATACGGCAAAAAACATGCAATACAACTTAATTTCCTTGAGACCTTCACTTTGATGTCTCTCTAGTATGCAACCGGCTCATTCCAAAAGACCATAGAGTGGTGGTTCGATCCCGTGAAGCCAGCTAATGGGTGGGCTGACCATGTGGAACCAAGTTTCAGTGAGTCAACTAGACATTTTGAAATAATAAATAAAGTTCAGTACTAATGGCATGTCATTGCATAAGGAGAGAACAACATGAGGGCTTTTTTCTCTCTAGAGAGAGACTTAGAACAAGTCTTTGATTTCTTAGTTTTAATACGAAGAAAAGCAAAATTATGTTTCATGGTGCAAATATTTATGAGACTATAGACAGAGAGAAGAAACACGATGTTTTTTTAACAAGAACCAAGATTTTGAGTCTGCTCATTCAGACATGGAGGAGCTTCAGGAGAGCAGAGGATTGCAATCTTTTAGAACTATGAGCTCCTTGATAATCTTTGACATATTTAGACTGAACCTAATGCCAAGTCTTGAACCATTAGGCTCGCCTATAATTTGCCTCAGAGTTTTTGTAACTATTCTGCTTCTTAATGGACCATGGCATAAGGGTCATTTTGAAGGACTACCTGATCAGTTCATGGGGACTGGCCATCTACTATAGTCTAAAAAGGCGACAATATTCAACAAGTCATCAACCACAATGACGTGGTGGTCCAGAACCAGTAAACGGGCTGTCGTATTGGGTATCTTTCAAAAATAGTTAAAATACACTTCATTACATTCAAGCTTTCTCATTAGTCTGGACCACCAAATCGAACCATCATACATTTTATCGTTAATCTTATATTTTCTACTACCGTAAAGCGGGTTTCTTCCAATTTTTGCATATGCTCTCGTTTGCCTCAATAAGATCTCCTTCTGAATCCCCTGAATAAAAATACTGCTTTAAATAATCTCTTCCACTTGAATTCAATTTTGAAACTAAAGCAAAATTGAAGTTTGTAACATGAGATGTAAAATTACCCCCCTCCCAACTCGAAATCTATAGCAAATTCGCCTTCATAATATGAGCAAAACAAATAATATAAACTAAGGTTAGGGTTAATAAGGGTTTAGGGTTACCGAGAGAGCTTGTTTGAGAATGCGTTCATCGGAAGGATTGAAGAAAAATGCTTTAATCCTTCCTCCTCCCCTGCTACTACTAGTTGCGGTGGTCTTCACCGTCGTCCTCCTGGAGTTCCGCTGGAATTAAAGGGGAAATCCAGAGAGAAAATTAGCTAGCAAGCATCAAATTTGAAATTCAGCGGAAAGCAAAAGTAGATGGTGAAATTAGCTAATCGAAAGAGTTAGGAACAAAAGTGATTAGGGATTTAGATAGATGGGGTAGAGGGGCCAGGGGGGCATACCGGAAGTGGCGCAGACGGAAATGGAAAAGTGTGAGAGAAGGACGATGTTCTCATCTTTCCTGCTGCTGCTGCAGCTGGTTGCTGGTTGCTGGTTGCTCTGGAAAGTTTTCTGCTAGTAGTAGTAATGGATAGGGCAAATTGCAGAAATGGTACTGTACTCGAAAAATATTTGGATAAAAGTCCTTAAACTCAAGATTGCTTAATTTTAGTCCTTGTACTAGAAAAATTAAGTGCAATTGGTCCTCAATTTTAATTTTAGTCCAATAAAGTCTGAAATAGAAATAAACATACATGAAACTTGCTAATAGCGAAAATAAAAACCTCCAATTCATTCATTTTCTCTGTTAAATTGACTTATTTTCTCCATTTTTTATAAGAAAAATAATTGAAAAAACGAAGAAAATGAGTGAATCTGATATTTTTTGTCCTGCCATTAGCAAGTATCACGCATGTTTATTTCTATTTCTAATTTAATTGGATTGAAATTAGATTTTTGGACCAATTGCGCTTAATTTTTTTAGTACGAGGACCAAAATTGAGCAATCTTGAGTTTAAGGACTTTTACCCAAATATTTTTCGAGTACATGGACCATTTCTGCAATTTGCCCTAATGGATATTATATGGAGCATTTCCTCAAGGAAAATGATATAAATACAAAATTGTCATGTTCATTTTTCATGATCTTTTAAAAAAAAAGAAAAAAAGTGATACTTATGTTAAAAGTGCCTAAATGCTCCATATATCAGCCGATAGTATTACTTTTTAGTTTTTAGGTTAGAGCATCTACATCAACGAACCAGTTGAGCTCGGGATGCTATGGGACGGTACATAGCTAAAATCGTTTCCATCCGCAATATATTTGGAAAGTGTAGATCTTTTGTTTTATTTGATATCTCATTATCTGTCATATCTTACTAAATTTCATCCTAATTGTTAAAAAGATGATCCTGAATTTTTTTAATTTTAATTAATAAAGTATGTGATGGTGTTTAAAAAATGTGAAACATGAGATGAGACAATAAGTGGATCAAAAAATTCCGATTCTTATTTGGAAAATAGTTTCGATGATTCTTTTGGAATTGGAGACAACTATGATACATACGTTTAGGATCAAATTATAAAAGTTTATGATCATTATGTTAATTTAATAAATAGTACGAAAAAACAATAAAAGTAAAAAGTCGCCCTTATTTTTTTGGAACTGGTAATAAGCCACATGTATTGCACGTGTAGCGTAACAATAAATATGAAAAAAAAAATCAATGAAATTAAAGTTATCTAGTTTTGATCGTAGCTGAACTTATTAAACGGAAAAAGAAAACGATAGGAATCAGTGTCTTTCTTTCTTAATTTTGATACGGGTTGAGATCATCTCTTTTTTTCTTTAATTTTTGAAATGTTATGTCGATTCTTCTTTGGTGTCCATTGCCCCTTTTGGTTGGTTTAAGTTCTTTTGACGAATCTTCATCTTCATTGTCTTCAAAAAATTTAATGCATGTATGATCTTCCTTCTTCTTCTTTGCTAAAGATCAAGGATTAGATAAAGAAACCACATAGAGAAGAACAAAATTTTGAAAAATGTAGACTTCGATAATTAAATAAGAGTTTGCGCTTCTGAAATTCTATAAGCCTTACACTATCGACCAGATAGAGTATGAGGAGGAGCCTCGTGCTAGAAGGAGAGCTGTTTATTTTTTATATCTTAAAATTTCCATGCTCTCTACCCCTAATTTATCAGAGGAGCTGACGGATCACAAGACATAACAACTACTTTACTGTAAATGACACGAGTACATTATGTATTAGAATGGCATATACTATACAACAACTTCTACACACCAAGTGGCAATTAAGTAGAGAATCACCACACTTCAAGGTGAGTGCCGATGAAATTCTATAACCTGCTTTCATTTGACTCAACTCTCTAGTCAAGTGGCTTGATTGTACACATCAAGCTCCAAATACCATGATCCCAACAATTAAAACAATTTTCAGCCCGTTTGTCATCCACATTTCACTTTCCTATCATTTTTTTTCCAGCTACGTGATTCAATAAGCTCCGACAGGCAAGACCTGCTCCAAGGAATTGATCCAAATTCCCTAGGTTGCTTCATGCTTGTGCACCCAAATGCAACTAAAAGCTTTCTATTTCTATAGGTAGAATCTGTCAATTTAGCATTTACACCCTATTGTAAGTTGTTTCATTCAATAAAATTCATCACTTCGTTTTATAGTCTCCCAAACCTTAGTGGAGTGAACTACTGCAACTTTATGAAAACAACAAATTGGCTCAGCCTACAAGTCTTATGCATCCAGGTTGTTAAGGTGGGATAATAATTCACCTTTTTTTTTTAATTTTGTAACTTTTGAATAAAGAACAAAGTTTCAAATCAATGGTAGCTAATTCATGTACACCAAAAAAAGCCCTTTGCTGATTCATTTGGGAAAAAATTTCTTCTTGTAAAATTATGTATGTTTTTCATTACAAGTCATTATTAAGTCCTTTTAATAATGGATAAACTAAGATTACTCTTAATTACTTATTAAAAATCAAAAATCAAAATTTGGAATTTGAGAACTTGTAACTCATATAATATTAGTAAGCTCAAGCTTGATAATAAGAAATTGTAATATACTAAACATGCTGACCATTTGCTTTTGCTTAAGTATGTAGAGCAAATCCTATGATATCGCTAGCTAGCAAATATCTTACATAGATTATTCTACCTTTTTCTAGTCACTTTCTTTGAGCATCGCATGACCTAAATGTGTAATTTTTCGAGACACACTAGATAGAAGAAACTCTCTGCTTGAGGTCTAATTTACTGAGTTAATTAAAATAATAGTGAGCTAACCCCATGCATAAACCAACCGAGTATTAAGTACGGTGACATACTTCCAAAAAACTCTACATGCTGGAAGACTTCTATTCAAGACATCCGTAAACTTGAGTTCTAGTAAGCTGTTATAGAGAAAAGATGGATCAAAACTCTATAGCATGTTTCATATTCACAGTTGATGGAGCATAAATTATAGAATTGTATAGAAGTAGCATATTAACCGGCCTCAATTTCAGTTGAAATCCCTTGGGATGTCAAAAACACTCTCTCTGGTATTAATTGGCTTTTACATCAATTTTCTCATTGTAATAAACTCAACCTCGAGTTCATCGTGTTGTTTCAGACTTTTAGTATTCCGTACCTTCTTTATAATTTGTAATTCCAATATATATTATTAGCCGAGGTTCTTTGAAACCAACGGAGTGAGAAAACGATTGACATAACCCCAATAATTAAAAGGTATGCAAGTGATAAGTGTATTTTATACACTTATTTATGGCTCTTTTTCATCCATAAGTGATGCTAATTTCGAGTATTTTATTGTGATTTAATGTATTTTAGTGGTTTTAGTGATTACAGGAACGTGGAGCGTAAAATGATTAATTCTGCATTTTTGGAGCTGAAAATTACATATTTAGAATCCTTATGTTATTTGAAGCAAAAGTCGTGAAGGCCCGTTAGTCATCCGAGCAACTTGTCAGCAATCTATGAAGAAAAGGACTAACGGCCGTCAGATAGTTAACGAAAGCAAGGGCCTAATTGACAAAAGTAGCAGCAGTTCAGCAAGGGCAGTTGTCAGCCTTGTACCGTACAGCTCTCTGATGCAGCCAGACAGCCAGCAGCCCAGACTTGTACTGTACAAGTCATCTTCAGCAGGTCTGGTGAATTTGCTCCTCGAATCTGTGGACGACACGTGGCAAGAGCTGCCTAATTTCCGCAACACTATTTCGGTCCGTGCAAGGCAAATTCAAGTTAGGAAATTAATTTCCGTAGTTAACAAGGAATAAGGAAATTTATTTTATTTACCAATTTTAGTGTATTTTTATTTTCCTTTTAGATTTAGGACTAGATCTAGTTCTAGTATAAATAAAGGTCTTTGACCTATAGTTAAA
>JAOWAN010066791.1:0-11737 GCA_028566635.1 Lobelia cardinalis
GATCCTGAGTAGCCTCTTGAGCGAAATCCGCCAACCTGTCTGCAACCTGATTACTCTCTCTAAAACAATGACCAAAACATTCCTAGCCTTTAAAAGGTCTAAACTACCCCTAAGGACGCCTAGGGAAGTCCCCTTGATGCCCTTTGCTCGAAAGGGCAAAGGAGCAAAAATGCTATTGTTAGTAGATTTTGGGTCGGATCGGCCAGCATCCGGGGCAAAATGGCCTATCTGGCAAGGATTCCCCTGTACGTGTTTTTCTTGCTTTTAGTCGGGGAATGGTACACTTTGCATGTTCTTTTGTCCTTGTATGTTGCTTTTGTGATCCCTTGGCTGGACTTGAGTTTGTTAGGTGTCTACTTGACCTTGAAATGTGTCCAAATAGCTTTTCTGCATGTCTAAGTCTTGTACATAAAATATCTACACACATAGAAAATGTTACACTTTAATTAGTTGTGTGTGAGACAAGTGACCATGCCATGTCCTAATGACTTGTTCTATGTGTGATATTGATCAAATGTGACAGGCTGTGGACTCTCTTCTTATTGTATGCATGTGATAACTCTAGATGACTAGGTATTAATCTTATCTAAATTAGACAATGCATGTGATAATTCTAGATGACTAGGTATTAATCTTATCTAAATTAGACCATGCATGGCTAGTTATTTACTAATCATGTGATTAAGGGTGTCCAAAAATGGGGTGTCTACACTCATATAATGCAGTGGGTTAGCGGTTGGTCTTCAGGAGCTAACCTAACTGCAGGTCTTTATCGGGGACCTATATGAATGCATCCATTCTCTTGTAAAATACCTAATTGATGTGGTTTCGATTAAGTCTTCATATTTGGCTTGTGAATGGTTCATTTGATAAATCCATGTAGTGATTAACTGCGAGTCGAAGAAAACTAACAGCTAGCTCTTGAACGTGATAGTGCTACACAGTGGACTGTCTTGATTAATCGTGAGACTAATCTTGGTTGACTAAGGGATTTACTAATGATTAGTGATTTGAATTATCACCAAAAGTCCATTTTGTTATTGAATTACACCAATATTAAGTGATTATATTAATCTTGATTGAGAAAGGTCGAGTTTTAGTAATCTATTAATGAAATTACACCAATCTAGTTTAAGTGATTATATTACATTCATATTTCGTGAATCTGTTATGTTAGTATTGTCTCTATATAAATGGAGCGTCCATGAGTGAAAGTATGAGATTCATATCTTCTTCTTGCTCTATACTTAATTAGCCATGAGTTTTCACACAAGAAGTACTCTATTTTCAATTCTGATCCTCACAGTTTACATCTCTGGTACCACTGAACTTGAGGTAGTTCCTAGCATTGTCAACCCAATAGACCTTTACTCTGATAGCAATGGAGACATTGCACAAGTAAAGGAACCTGTATTTTGCTTATTTGGCAGGATATATCATGTTCAAATTAAAAATATTGATTGTTCATATGGCATCGACTTACATTGCCAAGCTGAGGATAAAGATCTGGGGCAAACGTTTGTTAGATCCGGATATAGATCTACTTTTACAGTATGTCAAAAGGATCTCATGCGAACGATTCCTTATTCCTGTGATTTTTCGTGGAATGGAAGGCATGAAGGATTTGAGGTTTTTAACAAATCAATGACTCAGAGGGGTATGTGTATCAAAGAGACTGGTAAACTCCACCACCAATGCATTTGGACAGTGCAACGTAACGGATTTTACTGGCAGAATCAAGCTGGTTCGTTAGTGAAAGCTCAAGATTGGGGTACATGAAGTATTCACTCATCGTCATATATATCTACAAACTAAAATGAAGGTTAAATCTCCGACTTGGAGCACATTTAATATATTTATAGAAGAAAATGTATGAATGAAATTTTACTTTATGTTTTATGTAGAAAATGAAATATCGTGATTTGAATGTTCTGAAAATAAACTCATCATTCGTATCAATTTTCCGCAAAGTCAAATCATAAGTGATTAAAATTGCATAAAATTTTCATTGCTTTCCTTTTGAAATAATTATTTGCAGTATAATTTATTTGTAAAAGCTCTATAACGAGAAACTAGATCCAATTGAAAATCAGTATGTAAAAAGAGAGAACTAGCAAGCTTTCTCCCCTTCAAAAATCACTATTGTGCCCTTTCGTAAGCTATGTGTCCCATCTAAACCCTTAAGAAGATAACAATAGTTTTTGATTGCCTAGCGAGCATGTGTAGCCCTTCCTCACAACAGAATGGGTACTTTGATAGATAAAATCTTAGCCGAATACCATTCTTAGTTGGCAGACGATCCACTTTAGAGCGAGCACTTTGTCAGGCGAGCAAGGATGATGCTCGAAAATTTGTATCCTAGTAGGAAAATATAATGCATATCATTGTCTTTATTATGTCAAGATCTATTGAGGATTCTATTCTTAATATATTTATGATTTATTATTACCTATTATACATAGTCGTAGTCCCTAAAGGAGACATATGCTATCAAACAGGAATGTCCAAAGTGGCTACATAATCCAAGTCCTAGAAGGATTGCTCCCTCAAGAACAGTATAGAAAGAGACCTACCATTAGGCAAAAGGTACGCAATCACTTTATTAGGACCTAATTTTGTAACATTGGATAATTGCCTTGTTGGCATTATCCTAATATAGATTGAAATTGAACACTTTTAATGATTTTTCTTGTATAAAGCATGTTAAATATATGCAGAACAAGTTACAAAGCATGACCAATCAAGATGGAGACCTACATTGTGAAATAGTAATAATATCCAACTACAAAGTTATGATTATAGACATAAGAACTTCAAAATAGTTATAATGACTCCACAATTCTTAACCGGACCTAAGAGACTTAGAGAAATCACCAGAATGAAGGATAAGGATCTAGAAGTACTCTAGATATCAAGCTGCAAATATCCTCAAAGAAAACATTGAATAAAATGTGCCAATATTATTAAGGAGGCACCAAAAAAAGAGGGAGCTGCAATGTTCCAGAACATATATTGAAGATACAATAACATATACAATATATACTGATGAATTTAGGCAAGAGTCTTTCTCAACGACTCAAAAAGTTCAAATGCTTTTACACTGTCAAATATCTAAGGAAGATATCTTCAATTATCACTGTTTGTCCAGCTTATCAAATAGTAATCCCTTTCTCATAACAGGGCCACTAAAGATCTACATCATATATTCCCAAAGAAAAAAAATCAAGAACAAGATATTAGAAAGCAACAATCTCAACTCTTTGTAACACATTTTTCTTAAAGTTGTAATAGTTATCTAACACAGGGAGACAAGTTAGATAGGAGGAATGATAGGTGCACCTTTCCCGATTTTTATGTTGATTTAAAAGAAATTAATAGAGAAATGGTCCCAATTCCTATGGGTCTTTGGAAAAGTGGATTAGGAATCTTGATGACTACCGAACCACTTTTAAAATTTATTGTCTTTCAGTTACATTCATGTCACCTTCAAAAATTTTGTCATTCTAGTTTAAGTTCTTGAACTGTCTAGTTACAAGTATTACTGCTTACTCTATATTGTTTACATATTAGTGAAAAGGACCATAATCTAGTCACTGCATTCTCCTTGATTTATCAATATTCTATTTTTGTTGTCGTGTGCTTAGATATGTTATTAACTTATAAACTGTTTATAAAACCATTTAGGCAAATTGTTCTACTATCTATGCGTGTATATTCATAAGTGAAAATAGAGAAAAGGGACCTCTCAACTGGTATCAAAGTAGGATTCTCAGAGACTTAAGTATCATAGCCTAACAACGTGCAGTATCTTAAGGTATTTGTATTAAATATAGGTACTCCCACGAAAAATTAGGAGAATGATATCCCTCATTCTATTGATTGTAGTTCATTTAATCTATTTAATTGAAAGATTAAAACTTATGATTCTAATAATATTTGGAATTAATTTGTCTTAGAAGAAATTTTAAAAATTCCCAAATAGGTAGATGCTAATGGAGGACCAATAAAGATAAAGACACCAGAGCAATGCTTAGAAGCAGGGAGAAACTTGGTAAAAGAAAACCAAAATGTCAAAAATACGATTCAAAAGAGTGTTAATGACTCCATAGCTCAAGACAACAGCAAGTGTAAAAGTGCCCAAGAATCATGTGAACTATATTATTGTGCTATTACTATGATTATTTTGAATTCACACCAGGGCCAGGATTATCACAAACAAAAATAAATTTGAAGAACTCTATAATATCGGTTGAGGGGTTATAACACTCAAATATACCTATATTACTGTGCTATTTTTATGATTATTTTGGCTTAAGTCTATATAATTTTATACTTGGTATGATTGGTTTTATTTATTTCAGGAATTCAGAGCCATTTATGCCAAAGTAAGAGAAAATGTTCAGTTTTGGAGCTTAAAAGGACCAATTTGGAGAATAATGAAGTTCAAGGGATGAAGCAGGAAAACAGATGGAAGAATTTGATCAAAGACAACAGAGAAGAGGTCACGGCCATGCCAACATTAATTACGGAAATTCTTATTTTAGGGTTTTCCTAGGTGTTCAGTAGAGTAATTTAGCAGCCCTATATAAAAGGTTGTTCCAGCAGCTTTTAGGTCAACTTTTGCATTCTTATTTATAAACTTATTTTCATTGTATTCAAGAAAATTATGAAAAACTAATTCATTCTTCTAAGTGATTGGAGATAAACCTTAATTATTTTTCATGTCGATGAAATAATTTTTTCTGTTCAATTGATGTTCTCGTCACTATTCTTGATTGCATTAGTTGTCTGATGTTATCAGTCTATAGTGGCAAATGTACTCTAGTGAATGCCATGGGCATGAGCAGCAAGATTTATGCCGATTGGCCTAGTTATAGTATAATGACTTATGAATTTCTTGCTACATTTCCTCATAATAGACTTACTAATGAAGTCAAATTCCGATTGGACAATCATTCGTATGTTTTGCATAAAAATGACATTGCTAGTATTTTTCATTGACCAACTCTGGATATGTGGAATTGCCGAAAGGTGGTGAGGTCGAATTTTGGAATGTATTGATTGAAAGGCGTGTAGGTGTGTATGCGTCGAAGCGAGCTAACATCTTCGCTATGAGATGGTATTCTCTTATGTATTTTCATAGAGTGCTTGCTCATACGATCACCGGTAGAAGTGATAGCTATCACAAGGTCACAAAATGTGATCTTGCTATTTTGTTTTATTTTTATTATTCTCGTCCTATTGATATGATGCTATATTGCTCAAAAGATTTAAGCAAGTAGACTACAAGCACCGATAGCATTGTTATTGAAGGTTTTCTTACTGCAAATGCTATGCATTTGACTACTTTCAGTCTTGTTACTACTAATCTCTATGCTGCTGAAGGAGAGAATGAAATACAAAGAATTGATGGTGATGTTATAGCTAACATGGACCTAATGGGGAGAGATAGATCGGGCTAATGTTATACCATTAGCACAACTGAGGATTCGTACGATGCAGAATTTCTTGAGGAAAACTTAAAGCAGGAAGAGGAAGTCCATCTTCAATTGGGACATGTGCAAGGTGGCTTTAGTTTCCAACAAGGTAGCCACTACACTCATCCAGAGACGCCCTCCCCCACTCCTAACAGCAAGGTCAATATCAACCTCACGGTGTTGGGCAAGCTCTTAACTTTGATCAATTTTACAATGAGTTTGAGACTTTTAGTCAAAAGACACACGACTCGATCACTTTGGTGAGTAGATCTCTCCATGCGCTAATTCATTGAACTGCAATATGAGAAATTGGCTCAATTTTTTGCGTTTATGCATTTCATCTGCATCCTCACCCCAATATACATTGGGAGATATTTTACTCTTTTCTTGACTTTATGATGCGAGTTCATCAAGCTCGCATAATGAATCATCTAAGTTACCAAGTCGAACCAAACGAACCAAATTGACTAGAGGTAATTGTGAGGGTTTATCGTCGATCAAGAAGGGAAAGAGAAGGTTTTTGGTCGCGAGGCTACTGGACTTAAGGGCACGGTGCAAACAAGCTGAGGAAAGGAAAGTGCGAGCTAGGAAGACGAGCTCGACTTGCTTGGCGAGTTGCGGCCGAGCTAAAGAAAGTTACGGGCGAGGAAAGAGAGCTCGGCTTGCTCGGCATGATTGGCAGCGACCAATATCATGGTCGGCATGTCTGGCAGCGAGCAACGTCCTGTTTTCCTTTTCTGAGTTGGTTTCTGAATAGATTTCTTATTTCCGTCGCTAGTTAATTCTTAATTAGTTTCCTATTACTTTCCTAGTTTAAATCGTTTCCTATTTACTTTCCTAGTTAATTGTTTCCTAGTTTGAATTGTAATTGTTTTCTTTTCCTATTAGGATTTACAAGTTACCAGTTTTCTTATTCCAAGTTAGTTTAGGATTTCAATTATGTAGCCTGTATAAAGGCCTCTATTGTATTCACAAAAAATCATCTTGAGTTTATTGAATTAAAGTTTGAAGCATTTGCTTTGTTATAAATTCTCTTTATGAGATTTCTGTTTATTCCGAATTCTTTGTTCTTGAGCAAATTATTCCCCTAATGAGTTCTTAGGTTAATTGCGACGTAGGGGTTTAATAGCAACCATCTTCTTATCTTTTCGGTTCTTTAATCAATTGCAATTGTTGGGTTGATTAGCCATCCATCTTCCCTTACCCATTAACGTTCCTTGGGTTTTCATACTTGAAAGGGGTTTTGATCTTCTTTTGATCAAGGTTCCTCTCATCATTTGGTATAAGAACTAATTTTAATTGGTAAGTTCACTTTCGTTTATCTATCCTAAAATCATGTGTTCACCAATTCACGAGGAAGAAGATTTCGATCTTAAGGAATTCATGGTCTATGAATTCAACAAGATGTAATTAGAGATGAGAAACTTCAAGAAGGAAGTCACTGACACCATCGAAGCACAAAACACAGGTCCAAGGTCTAATCCGAACCATGCAAGGAAAGGATCGAGCAGTCTTGAAGGTTTCAGAAGGGAAGACTTCATGGATCGGCACGACTAGCGATCTCGGTGGGGAAGAGATTCACAAGATCGCAATCTGGGAAGTATCAAGATGAAAATTACAGCGTTCCAAGTTAAGGGTGATCCGAAAGCATACCTAGAGTGGGAGAGCAAATTTGATCGCATCATCAGTTGCCACAAGTATTCTGAAGAAAAGAAAATAAAGATCGCTTAGGTCGAGTTTAGTGGATATGAGATCACTTGGTGGGACCAATGATCAAGAATCAAAGGAAGTACGGCGACGAACCAGTAGATTAATGGGACGAGATGAAGCGGATTATGCGACGAAGATTTGTTCCTACTTATCATGATCGCGAGCCGAAACAAAAATGACAAGGCTTGAGAAAAGGGAGCAAGACGGTAGAGGATTATTACGAGGAGATAGAGACTGTCACCACATGTCATTTAGTTCAGGTTTTTTGAGATGGTGGTGGTGGTGGTGGTAGTGGTGATGGTTGTAGTGATGGTGGTGGTAGTGATGATGGTTGTGGTGGTAGTGGTGGTGGTGGATGGTGGCTTAGATTTAAGGAAGAAGATGATGAATACAAAATTTCATTTTTACCCTTAGCTTTAAAAGTCAATTTCCTAAATTGTCCTTTAGTGAACTTCAATTTAACGTCTGATTGACGGCAGGGACTATCCATGAGACGATTTTTCAAACTTGGACCATCTACAAAGCATTTTTAAGTTCAGGGACTACCCATAGGATCAGACAAAGTTTCAGGAACCATTTATGAAGTTGTCCCATAAATGTTTTAATTTGTTAAGAGATTTACGGATGAACTTGTGTAGATTAGGATTTAAGTTATGGGTCTTTAACTCGTAGTGAGCAATCAATATTATAAGGCATATATCTTGAATATAAAGCAGCAGTGGAGATGGAGTTCGGCCAGGACGTCTTGAGCAGTGGAACTGATTTTAATTTGATGGTTTCTGTTGTAGTTTTATAAAATAGATAGCAATGTTAAAGGAAGAAATGCGTTCATAAGTATCAATTAGGATCAATATCCTATATTGAGGATTTAAGAAATGTCCGAAAACATCCAAAAACATACGTCGATTTCCTGCAGAGCGCTATAGCGGAATCAGAGCGCTATAGCGGTTTTTGTCTGAGCTTTGACATGGGAACTTCGCTATTAGCGGAAAATTTCGCTATAGCGGTTTTTTCCGCTATAGCGAAGTTGGCAACGGTCATATATTTGAAAAAGGCAAAGGACATGTCGTTTAGAAAAAATCGCTATAGCGATATTTGGAGCTCTATAGCAGAAATTTCCGCTATAGCGGTCCAGAGTGCTATTGCGAAATTTTCTGAAAATTTGAATTTCAATGGTTGTGTCTTTTGATTGCAACCATTATAAGGGACATGTCAGAGCCTATAAAAGGAGTATTCCAGCAGTGTTTGAGGACACTCAGAATATACAAGAACTCTCTCATTTCTACTCTACAACTCTCTCAAATTCTTAAGGAAGAATTCCGATATTTGCTGATCGTAGTTCTTCGGGTGCTAATCTAATCCTAGAAGTAGAATGCCATATACCTGACAGCAAATAGTGGGGGCGTTTATCACTTTAAGGACAACGTTTTATGCATGAGGTTCGCACAAATTTTTCATCTTCAAATCCCCAAGTTTCATATCGCTTCTATAGCAGTTTCATCTAGATACAAGGAGACTCAAACAACGACGATTTTCGACAATCAGAATTTTAACACTAACTTGATCTGTGATCCTGATAAACAGCTCTGATCAACGTGATAATCAATTTTAATTGATTTAGAGAAAATCGAGAAATAGTGCATACTTTTTGCCTAGTGAGCAAAGCTTTTTGTATAATAGTCCGAAGATCACAATCCATCTAGGTTGAGAATTTATAACTATATCACTTTCCTTATCAATAGACTCTGTCTCCCTTTTTGAAGGTAAATCAATAAGAGATATATTAGAAATACAATTTTTAATAGATATGAATAATAAAGACATAGATACGCAATAATCCTCGTAGGATGTGGATTCACAAGCATCAACTCTGCTCGTCTGGCAAGATGCTCCTTCTAGAGTGGAGTGATCGGCTCATAGGCTAATCTTTCCAAAGTATCTCATATGTTATTTGATTATCAAGTTATTGATATGATCTATGATCGTCCCAACATAATTATGTTCAATTATCCTTCATGTTAGCTATATACTCCACTACTATCTTGGCCCCAACCCACTCTATGATCTCGTAGTCCTCCCACTCTATGATATCGTAGTCCACTAGCCGTTTATGAGTATTTATGCTTGGGTAAAAAGACACATAAATATCTATTTCATGCCTCCAGCTAGTTAAGGTTTTTCGATATGACCCAATAAATAATACTTTTTTGATAGAACCAAATAAATAGTACTCTTTTGATATGACGTAATAAATAGTAATAAATTATTTTTAATTTCAATCATTTTGATCGTGTCGTGATATTTTCACGATCCACGTGTTGCGCGGGAGTCGGCTCTTTTCTTATGATGGTGCGTTGCTTCTTGATGATTTGCAAAGAACAGAGAAAAACTCCTAAGGTGAGGAGCAATGTTTTCACCTCGCTCACACGCTCCAGCGTGAGAATAAGTATTCCGAAAAAATAGGCACGTGAAATCCCGATCAGACCTAGGGTGGACGTGAAGGCGATTGCTCACGTTGAAGATAAACGTGTGTGTGTATATTTTGGCAGCAATTCTCTAATGAGGAAAATCGATTACTTTTGAAAGGTAGTAGGCAGGAGTATATATAGCAGTCATGGCGGAGCAGTTGTTAGTTGGCATGATCATCATGAGATGGAGGGGTATCCTCCGGCAGTTAGTGTGGCTCTGACCCACTCTTTCCCATATGGGCTGGCTGTGAGAGAGGGGTAAGGCTCAATGGGGGAGTGGTTGAACGAGTCCTTATCTGCTCTGAGTGTAGGATGTCCTCTGATGCGTGTTCCTTCTTCTGAAGTGGACATATCGAGTCTGGATTGGATATGCAGGATATTCTGGAGGCGCCATACAGAGTTTGGGCTGGGGCTAGCCAGGTCCTAGCTCTTAGTGGAGCCCAGCTTGCCCTCTCCTTAGTTCAGCCTCCTTCGTCTGGCCCATTGGATATTAAGGTGAGCTTGGGCTCATCAGTTGTCCCCCAGTCTTTTGAGGGGAGGTACAATCTCGAAAGACTTAATCAGGCGGTTTGGGTGCCCACATGGGGTATGCGGGTTGTTCGGTAAGATTTCTAATGACTTAGGTTTTTTTCGTCTAGCGGTGGAAGTTGATTGGGCTCTTGTTCGGACGTCGTTTGTGGTCATTAAGGAGATTCTTGTCAATCTGAACCGGCGCATGGACGTGGGGAAGAGTAACTGACGAGGCATTAAATGCGCACGCGTACTCCCGAGGTGCGACGTCATGTTAATCTGGACTGGTGCATGCTCGAGTGGAAGCGGAACTGACGGGGCAGTAACTGCCCTCTCGTTCTCCCGAGGCGCGTCGTTTCTCCCACCAGCCATTTGAGATTTTTCAAAACTGTCTCGTTCTTTGGCCAGAGAATATCTCTCCCCTACTCAATCGGACCCATTCAACTGCGATATGCCCTATAAAAGGGGGGGGGGAGCTTCCCCTCAGATTTTCCACGCTTCCGAAGGCAGGTATCGCTCTTTGTCTCTCCTACTTGTTTGGCCCAAGTGTTTTCTTTTTCAGCCTTCACGAGGTAACCTAACATCACCCCTCTTTCTTTTTATGTGGCTGATGCATTGGCAATCATGGAAGTTTGTGCCATCTGATAATGTCGAGCATGTGTCGAGCAGAGGGCGTGGATCATAAGGTTGGAGAAGGCCCAAGCCGTCCTGCTATCGAGGAGCCTGTTTCGACGTCGTGAAGACGACACATCCTATGTAATGACGTGAGGAAGATGGCACATCCCGTGTAACAGCCTTTGGGTGTCGCATTGGTCTAGAAGAAATTCATCGGGAATCCCTCTTCTTGGCCTAGGAAGGTCTCCTTGGGTTCGATGATCCACGTGCGCTTCTTCAAGACTGCAAGACCGATTCTCGTGTACACACGATGATGTGTCAAGTCGGTTGTTGCTTCCCCCCAAGGGCTCAGACCATGCTCGGTAAAGCTGTGGTAGGTGTGGCGTAGACCAACCGACAGCTTCTTTGCGTGTATCGCCTTGAGGCGGGCTGCCTAGGCTTGCGTTCGGCACATATTGTCCTCTTCCTCTCGCCTCCTCTCGACCCACAAAATTATCTGCGATGCCGTGATGCCCGATAACACCTATGCAGATAGTTTTGAGTGGTCGTTCTGTCTGGAGGCACGCTTGGCTTCAATTTCTTTGTTCGGGAAGTAAGCTCCAAGCAAACGTGTCTTCTTCCTCGTCTTGCCCGTCGTTGTGTAGGCTTGATCGACTCATAGTTTTTTATGTTGATAGTTTCTTTTAGTGTGCTTAGCTTCTTTTGATGTAACTAGCTGTCCCCATCCCCCCAGTCCTTAAGCTATAAAGGATTTTTTGTTGATGAATGGATATGATTTCTCCACTTTATCTTTTTCACTTTCACTATTTGTTTCAAACTTTTGTCAATGGGAGCGATCAAACTAGGAGTGAGGAGGGCGATCAAGTGTTGAGAGGGAGCGACCTGGTGTTCGATTTGTTTCAAAAATTGTTGACATTTTTCATTGTTGAGGCGAGTGGCGGTGGACGAGCATGTTGT
>JAOWAN010066802.1:0-11736 GCA_028566635.1 Lobelia cardinalis
AAAAAGTCCGTTTATAATTATTGGCTTGAATACGCAATAAATAGACTTTTATATTAAAAAGGTTTTGAGGCAATTAAACAAATCTAATAGAGAGTGAATCCTAACAGAGGTGGGAGCGCAAGTCTGCGCCTCTATATCTTTCTTCATGGTCATTGTGCACGATTGAACGGAGATGTCTCCCATCTCTGTTACGATCCCTTCTCTCCCTTTCACCGTCACGGTCATTTCGGCGATCCCTACGCCGTTCCCATCGTCGATCATCTTGATTCCCGTTGGGAAACTCGGGATGCGAATGATGGGAACGGCTGGAATCGTCAAAATGGTGTGAATGGCAGGAGTGGTGTGATGGATGCTCTTCTGTCACCATTTTTGTTTTCATAGTAATTATGGAACTAAGTTTTGTCCCAGCAACGGAACCATTGATCGTGCCCAGATGTGTACGATCTACGTGTAGACAAGACAGCGACTCCATATGTGAGTTCCACGTAACTTGTAATAAAATAGTGAATACCTAAAGTGATGAGCAAGGCGTGTGCCTCACTCGTACGCTCCGGCATGAAAGTAAGTAATTCGTAGGATTAGAGCTGTGGAACCCTAATTAGTTCTGTGAAGAATGTAAAGAGGATTGCTCACAAATGAATATGTATGCAGAGAGTGCGTGTGTGCTTGTGGACAGTAATTAAGTGTGAAATAAAGTGATTACCCTGTGAAAGGCGTAATGTGAGAGTATTTATAGTTGATGATGAGGGTGGTTGATATGGATAGCCTCTGCCAATGGTGAGGTGTCCCACGTAGCCGTTGTATCAAAATTCTCACCTCCTTATTAGGAGGGCTTGTTAAGGACGTGGCCTGCCCATTTTGAATAAGGGAAGACCTAGTCTGACTTGGTTTGAGATATTCAAGGATTGCTTGGCACGTATAGTGTGCCTTTTATCATAAGTAATAAGTCAGGATTGACCGCCTTCCTTTATTCTCCTGGAGAGATCAAGACGGGCTTGGCGGGCTGCGTCTGGCCGCCTAGAAGAAGGAAGTCATTCGGCCGCCCATTGGGCGGGCTGATGTCGTCATGCTAACGTAGGCCGACTGCCGGTACATAGCAACTTGCCCGTAGGGTAGTCAATTCAGGGGACCATCAAGGCGATCATATGACCGCCCGTTGGGGTGGGTCATGATTGACAGTGAGGGTCCTTTACTCCGAGATAATGATGATCCCTGGGTTGGGCTTGCCCATTGTGCTTTACCCCCAGTTAGGAATTGGGCCTAATAGTTGGGCTTGGGCCCATCAGTACTAGTATTGACTGGTAACCACTTGAAAAATCGTTGTGTGCTTTACATTTCTTTCATTTTCTCTCACTCCTTCAATCTCTACTCTTTAAAACGAGTGATTTTCACTGTGTTCCTTATTCTTGCATCTCATTCTATTGGCATTATAATATATTTGTTTGATTAATCCTCCTAACTCTTCCACTGCAAGAGTTAATTAAACTGCTTGCTCAAAGTAATTATATTAAACAATTGTACTAAGTATTGCTGTCAAATCATTTAGCTAATCAGCTACTAATACGTATTGAGTAACTTCGAAAAGAGGCTGGCCCTTTCAAGATCTTCAAATTAGTTTCAAAGCATCCGATAAGTGAAGTTTGATTACTAACTAAATAGTACATCCATAAAAAAGGGGGTTCTTTCATCTATACTTAAAGATTACAAAATATACATTTGAAAAGATTACGAAATATACTTTAGTAAGTGTTACATTCTCTATTTGAAAAAGAATGATTTTTTTTAATTTAAACATATAGTAATCATAAACGATTATTTTGGCTCAATCATATATAATTATATGTTACAATTAAATTAAAAGTGGGGTTTCTATAATATTTTTGAAACAAATCTTGTGGTGTTATGAATCTTCTCATAATTTAGTTTGTATGATTTTTATGATTTAGTGATTTTTTTTTCGAGTTAGTATTTTATCGATTTTGCTGTCAATCATTTTTGTTATTCTCAATTTACTCATTGACAAATTGGGGAACAATATCGTCAAATTTCAATTTAAATTAGGATTTACTTTGTTAATTTTCGGGCTAGAGTCATAGCCCTTACGGTTCGTGAATTTTGGTTTGTTAGACGGTAGTAAACCCTTATAAATCATATTTTTGCTCTTCCAAAATAAATATCAACTGTTCATTTTTTTTCACATTATTAATATTAAAAATATATATGAATAAAAAAATAAAGGTAAATTTTTTAATTATATTATTTATAGTTTTAAAGTTTAGGATTTAAGGTTAAGGGGTAAGGATTTAGAAGAATACTATATTATATAGTTTTATAGTCTTATTTTATACGATACTATAGTTTTTCATTATAATTTTATAGTTTTATTTTACTATATAGTATATTTGCATATATAATATGACTCAAATTTTTATAGTTTTATTTGTCGAAAATTTGCGACATTAATTAGTTGTAAATTAATTACTAATTTAGCATTAATTTGAGTGGTTTTTTTTTTTAATTTTACATCGATGAGGGAAAAAAAGAGAAAAAGAAAACGAAACAAAAGAAAGCGATTACATGATCTGAACCGTGTGATGGTGAGCAATACCACTGCTATTATACCCTAAAAGTTGTCGGAACGCGTCGATCGGGAGCTTCAGGATATCAGAAAATATGTATTCTTGTGCATTTGCCAATGAAGCCATCTTGTCCGTTGAAAAATTGGTTTTTCGATAAACATGTCGAACAATCACTTGTCAATCTCTTGCTAGAAGCTTCCGGACTCTTTCTTTCTTTATTCATAATTGGTTTCTCTTTTCTACTTTTTCCTACATAATTATTTAATAAATGATTTTTTGAATTTAAAAAAAAATTGATTTTCAAAATTCCGAAAAAGCTCATACTTCCGAAATTTGAATGTATTATAGATTTTCGAATTTTATAGATAAAAATTGGAATAGATTTTTCTTTTTCGAAATTTTTTAGAGTTTTTCTGAAATTTCCGTTCGATTTGCAGTTCTAGCAGTGATGCAACTATAATTAATAAATAGATTAAAATTAGAGAAAGTGATACCCCCCAAAAAAAAAATTTTTTTTCTAGACACATTTGTTAGATATAATTCAGTTAAAATTTTATTTTTCTACCGTATCACGCCTGAATTATCATAATCAATAATTGTTAGTTAAGCATGGTAACTTTAATATTTTGTTTTAATTACAAATTAATGATTCCTTGATTTGATGCTAATTAGGGATTTCAACGATAAATCCTCACCTTCGTATTATAAAAAGAGGAAGAGTAGTAGTAATAGTAGTCATATTTTTCTTCACGTACGGTACGTACCCCTCTCTCTCTCTCTCTCTCTCTCTCTCTCTCTCTCTCTCTCTCTCTCTCTCTCTCTCTCTCTCTCTCTCTTATTAGTATTATTTTAATAGTAATGCCCCGTTGTTATATGAAGCCTTAGACAATTATGGAAGGAGTGTCAATTTTCTAAAAGTTATGAATTAGTAATTTTTGTGTTTATTTTTTTAAAAAGAAAATGCACTCCTTATTCCTTATTATGAATACGTAAGCACTCCATATAATTTTTTGCAATGATCATTTCTCTCTTCCTTATTTTACTATTTTAATTGTTAACAATGATTATCCATTCATCCATCAAGCAAGCAAATCTAATTTAGAGTGTTAGACAAGTATTTAAAATTTTCATTTAAATTTTTTTATAAATTAATTAGTATTTAAATCACATTTGGCAAAACACATCAACATAAAATTTGTCTATTTTTAATGAATTAACATTAGATGATTTTTTTTTAAAAAAAGAAAAGAGTGAAAAAAAAAAGTTGTTATCACACACTTGTGACACATACTATCTCTCTCTCTCTCTCTTTTATAAGACTCGCACGTATATATATCCTTAGGTGTTGTTTGTTTGAACTTAATAAACATTTGATAGAGGATTTTGTGTAATTTAATCAGACAAGTGATAAATTAGACTGTTTGATAATTTTTCTCTTTCAGATCTGAAAGCAGCTTAATATGTCTTAACCAATCAGCTTTAAAACAAGACCTACATCTGAAACTCTTTTGAAAAATTTTATCCCTTTAACAAATATTTAAATTTCTTACTTTTTGTTTTTTTGCTTTCTTTTTTTTCTTTGTACATTTAATTTAATAAAATTTAAAATAAATTATATGTCACTTTTATATATAACATTTTTAAGTTCTTATGCATAAAATTAAAATAAAATGAGATTATATTTGTGTTTTATATGTATTAACTAATATTATACTTTTATTCTATTACTTTTTTCTTATAATTTTCTTTTTATTCGAAAATTTATTTTTATAAAATATTGTATCAATAAAATAAATATAACAACATGCCTCATTTAAAATATGATTAGTAATTTATTTTGTAATCATAAAAAAGAAATAATTTTTAGAATATAAAATATAGTAAATATATATCAAATAATAATATTAAATTAAAATTAAGAACAAATGTAATACATAATTAAATAACTATATAGAAATAATTAGGTAAATAGTGATAATAAATTTAATATACATAATAAATATACTATATATTTTTTGATTTTTAAGTAATTAATTAGAAATGAAAATATATTCATATTGCTTTCATCAATTATAAACAACAAACAACCTCTACGAAAGGGTTAAAATGACAATAGACATTATTCACATAATTAATTCAGATCAGTAACCAAACTGTTTTACTAATTCAGCTTTCAGCTTTCAGATGCTGTTTCTTAATTCTTCAGACACATTCAAACTTATTTTTAGATTTTAGCATTAAGCATTTAAAATAAACAAACAGCACCTTACACACTTACTAATCATTGATGATGGATTCTAGTCTGGCGTAATTAAGTAGCTGACATAGAATTAATTATTTTGGGTTTCAGATTAGTGATAATTATAGTATCATCTTCGATCGTCTCTCCTATTGGCCGTACGTACGCCATGCAACAGAAGGAGGTCGACCCTTTCAGTTTTCGCGTCCTATTAATTGGGAGCATTGTTTCCACCATTATGAGCTTGTTGTTTCTTGTAAAATTCGCGATTACATGTAAATCATGGAAACCAGCAGCCTGCTATGGAGACGGCTTCCTTGCAGGTTCTTGTGTTCTTCTCCTTGTCGCCTATATACAACTCCTTTACCTTCGGAAGGAGCTTAAATAAAGCATACCGAGCCGGCGAGCTATTCTTGCGGTCAGTGGCGGACCTATTAAGGGGCATGTGCTCACACCGAAAAAAAAAAATTTATAGAAAAAGTTTAGGGTAATGTATAATATCGTTGAGTTGGTAAAGAAGACCTTATTGTCCCATTTGATTAGTTGCAATCCTAATTTTAATCTGCAAATTTAGTTATTGTAGTTGAGAGGGATTCAAGTACCAACAATATTGTTAATTGAAAAATCCTTCCCCTTGCAAGCTTTCTATTTAATTATTGTTTTGGATTCACAAGAGTATCTACATTCGATTTGTTTTCAATTACGCGCCAATATACGTTAAAAAAAATTCGGGGGTGCTGCCCCCGAACCTCTGTCATGCTTCGCATCCTTTGTGCCCCGGCCACTAATGCGAATGTCTAGGTCCGTCACTGCTTGCGGTAGGGGCCCTGGTCATTTATCTTCAGGCACTTTTCTGGTTAGTCGTGTCTATAATTAGAGGGATGACTACTCGATGATCAGCAGCACTGCCCGATCGAAGGTGTATTCTTTATGTTTGGTGCCATCAGTGAAATTATATGCATAACGTGCTTTGTCCGTATAATATAGTACTCCTATGTACAGAGGAGCTGTTTGGTAGGGGGCCGGCCGGGGAATAGAATTAAAGAGTATTAATAATAAGGCCGGGTAAATGAAGGTATTAGCTAGATCAGTTCATTAATTAATTAATACTAGTAATTGTTTCAAATATGTATCAAACATCCTTCCAAAGGAACAGGTACCATTTCTAAAAGAAAATCCAAATTCAAACGAATAATAATGAGAGATCAAGTTAATTTAATTAGAGCTCCTCGATCTTCGTCCCGAGTTGGCCCGGGAGATCGAGAAAAATATTGCACACTTCTGAAACCTCGATCGATCGGATGGAATGTTAATTACTCCGTACTATAAGCTGGGTGTTCACAAATTATAATAAATCAGTAGTATATATTTTAATTATAGTTTCATAGTTCAAAAGACTAATTTTAAAATAACAAAGGTTGAAAATGTTTGGCAATTTGATTAACATCAAATGTCAGGTTATTTACGTAATCATTGGTATTAATTAATTGGCTGTCTTATACTCCCTCCGTCCCAAAATAGAGGATCTTTTAATTTTGTGCACACTTATTAAGGACTAATATATATTGACAAATTCATCCTTATTAAGGACTAATATATATTGACAAATTCATCCTTATTAAATAATGCCTCTTTATTGATGATAAGAGAAATAAATGTAATTAATGATCATGGGTAGTTGGAAAAATAGGAGGGTAAATTAGGAAAATATGAGTAAAAAATGTCTAAAAATCCTAAAAGGACAACTATTATGGGACAAATTTTAATTTCTAAAAGGTCCTCTATTACGGGACGGAGGGAGTATAAGCCAAAGGTCAAAGTCTTCTTACGCAAACTTAACCGCCCATTTATTTTCTTCTCATCATTAGGAATTAAGCAGTTTAATTTAAACAAGTAGATGATAGACAACGTCCCACCTCAAATTAGTGCCAAACAACCTTCTATTTCTTTTCTTTTTTATGTCTAACGTCAAACCTTAAACACACACGAAATTAATGAATATCAAGGATTCAAGAAAATGATTTTGTCGACAGAGTGCTCAATATATATAAATGCTCAAAGTTGTGATGTTTTTTTCTTCATCGATACCCATTAGTGTGTGTGTGTGTGTGAGAGAGAGAGAGAGAGAGAGAGAGAGAGAGAGAGAGAGAGAGAGAGAGATGGAGAACAAAGGGGGAAGAGTAATGGTGTGCACAGTTGTTGGAGTTCTTGGAGTAGCAGCTGCCGCATTGGGTTTTGCTGCGGAGGCCAAGAGGATAATGGTAAATGTAGTTTTAAATATTAGTAATAAATTAAAAATAAATAATTAAAATGGAAATTATGCAAGTATATATCATGATCATGATTTTTGAATTTGTTGCATGGGTTGGCACCGCTAAATGCAGGCTTCTCAGGCAAAAATCGACGAATGTGTGTTTCCGAGGAGCACAGCCCTTGCGCTTGGACTAGGGGCAGCATTTGCTCTTTTGGTTTCTTAAATCATTATTTTTGCTACCGGCTGCTGTAATCGTTCCAAATATTCAAACCTTGCCGTCAACTGGTCATTATTAGTTAAACTCTTCTCTACTCTCTCCAGGTATAGTATTTTCTCTAAATATTCTCTGCTCGTTAATTAATCAAGAGGTTTACTCGCAAAAATATAAATCTAATTTCAAGACTAATTAAAAGTTAACATTTATGTTGCAGGATTGCATTTGGGATAGGATTCGTGATATTGCTAGCAGCAGAAGCAATCATCAGTCTTGTTCGCAAGTTTTTCGGTATAAAATACTGGTTGGTGAAATCCTTTCACATAAAGAAGATCATCCATCTTCGATTTCCACAATTGATAATTAGTGTCATTCAGATTAACCATTCTTTTAGTATTAGCCTCCATTGTTCAACACAAGTCAAATACACACCAACAACCAAAAGCTTTAGATACCACTTTTATAAGAGAGTAACGATGTGGAATATCTATAAATTCTCGCCCGCTTGTGTTAACATGCAAGGAAGTGTTTCTAACAAGAATATGCAGCAACAATATCAATGCAAATAAGTAATAATCACCACACCAATTATGTACAAGACATCGAAATTTTTAACGTAGAAAATATTCTCAATGCGAGAAGTAAAAATCACGGGACCTTGTCCAGAAAAGTTTCACTACTACGAAATTAGAATAATACAGTAGGAGTTCTCTGTAGAACATATCTAGAGACCAACAAACACCAACAACTCAAGAACATACATTCTTAAACAAATAATCAATGAAAAAATGTTCTGCAAGACTTACCAAAATAGTAGTGAAAACAGACCAGTAAATCACCCTTGTAGAAAGCTTCATTCACGATCTCCACCATTCAGATTGAAGAAAACGGCCTTATGAAGATGATGTCCAAAACTCACAACGGTCCAACGGTTAACGAATCCGCAGTGTCAAAATCCCTACGACTGCGCAAGGCTGTAAGTTACTGATGGGAATTACAGAAATGCAGCAGCATCTGTGATCTTTTGGCATATCTCGCTCTTCCATATCACCCTAAAAATCAGAAAATCAAGGTTCAAATTTTTTTCAATGGTCGTTGATATCTCATATACTTAGTCTATCTACATTTTAGTATTGTTTTAAGTACAGAATTTGACCCTTTTAAATAAAAAATAGAAACAAAAATTAAGGTGATAAGATAGAGGAGGAAGATTTAATCATGCGGTGGTGATTTAAAATTGTGGGAGAGGGAGCATGTAAGCCATTAAATGGATGTAATTGCTAGCACAGTCAGTGCCCCTCACCTTCTATAACGACTCGAGCCCGAAAACTCGGTTCGCTACCTTCGCTACCTAGCCCACCAATTGGGCCCACACCTAGCGCTGCATCTTGGGTCAACGGCCCATCACAGGCGACCCAAAAATCCATGGATGATTTGATGCTATAGGTGGGTAGTAGAAGGCTTCTAATAAACCACACGAAATTCCCACCTCTGACCGATGTTGGGAATATGTGGTGTTACACACGCCCCCGATCAAATCCTTGACGATTTCCGGCCGGGGGTCCGCTCTGATATCATCTGTAACGATCCGATCCCGAAAACTCGATTCGCTACCTAGCCCACCAACTGGCTCACACCTAGCGCCGCATCTTGGGTCAAGAGCCCATCACAGGCGACCCAAAAGTCCATGGATGATTTGATGCTAGGTGGGTAGTAGGAGACTTCTAATAAACCACACGAAATTCCCACCTCTCACCGATGTGGGAATATGGGGTGTTACACCTTCTTTGAATCCACGAACAAAACAATTACAAACCACTGATGGAAATTATATCGAGCGCCTTAACGCTTGGTGCTAGACGAAGTGCTTAATTTTTTTTTACAAATATACATAAAGATTATAAATAATGTATATAATATAAATATGAAATACACATGATAATTATGAAGATGATAATAATATAAATTATGTACATTTTATATCTATGTTATGTATAAAATTTTTAGCCTTTATGTATATTTAGAGAAAAAATAAGCACTCCTAACACCGAACATTTAGTCGCTCGGTATACCAACTGAACCACTGATGCTCCCTCTTTGCATTATGATGCGCAAGTGATGCACCTTTCTATCTTCGGCCCTTTTCATATGCAACCCACCAAACGTAAAGAGAGACAAATATGATGGTGCTAAATGTCGTTTTAAATTTGTCACTATCGTTTTTATTATACCAAATACATCCTTATCCCAAATCTGTCATTGTCAACCATTGTAAAGACGCATTTTAACGAAATTATTTGGTTGAGTGATACGAAGTGAACACACAAGAATCAGAAGAAAATTCATTTTTGAAACTAAAATTTGCGAGGGTTGTTCGATTGAATTGAAGACCATATGCCAATATATACACAAAAAAATTATTTTTTAATGCACGTAAAAAGGAGCAATGAAAACATAATTGAATTGAAGATCAAATGACTATCTACAAAGCAGAAACATCACCAATGCCCCCTCCCCCCCCCCCCCCACCCCAAAAAAAAAAATCTACTATCTCTCAAGACTATAATTGAAAATTGATAATTTTATAATGTTGATATTTATAAGAGTTGGTAGAACTTTGACCTCTAAAATATATAATTTGAGTTTTTTGGTCTCTTTAAGTGCATTTTTTAAAACACAATAATGAATTTTGGTCTACAAATGTGAAGTAATTTGACTTGTAATTTTAATTTTTTTCATTTTTTTCTTAACTTTGGCCGAAAATCGGTAATGCGAATGTCCTGCCGTGTCTTACCAAAATTTCGGTATTACCGAATTCGGCAATACCGAAATTTCAGTAAGGTAATGATAATGAATTTTGCATTACCAATTTTTCGATAATAATAATGGTAATGGAGTTTTGGTACGTTTGCCCTAGCTAAACCACCCCAAAATGTATATGATATTATTTTGTTTATACCCCAAATCATATATGCAAATAATAAGAAGACGCTGAACGTTATTTTTCAATCCACTTATCAGAAATCCGTTGATTTTGTTTACCTATGAGTTCAATCGTCGAGCATCCTTCCTCTTTGCCTTTGATTTTTGTGCAGTTATTATTTTTCACGGTGCCCACAACATATCAGGATCGAAAAGTGGAGATTTGGGATTCTTTTCTAACAGTGTATTTTTGGTATTAAAAAGACAGTATTGAAAAAAAAATTAGGGACAGCATTTAATTAGAAAAAACAATAACGTTGCATTAAAAATGTGGTTGATGTCTTGAGGGGACAGGCACAACAAATGAACCTGATTAATGATTTATCCGTCGACCTTGTTTCACTTGGGTTGCTACATTATCAATTTCTGTATAACAGAGTAGGTCTGTGAGTTTTTTGTTTTTGCCTCTCGATCCCTAGCTATGATCATCTGAAGCATGCAATTTTTTAAGTCTTCCATTCGAGGAAAAATATGATGAGAACGCATCCATAATATTATAATAAAATACTTTTTGTTCATATATTGGATTTTGGGGGGTCATTCAGGACGGTCCATTTTGTAGTTTTAGGGTGCGTTTGGATAGTTGGTTTTTGGCACAGTTTAGTTTTTGGTTTGGTGTTAGTTTGGTTTTTGGTTTGATTTTAATTAAATATGATTTTCTTTTTTGACCTTCCAAATCATTGTTATTACTCTTTTGCCATCAACTTTTTTGACTTAAATCTGCAAGCTACCTACTAGGCCTACCAGTAAATTATCTGACCCAACATGTGCCGTATATTTATTACATTTCCTCTCTCACTCCCTAAAGCTACATTATCTCCTCTCTCTCTCTCTCTCTCTCTCTCTCTCTCTCTCTCTCTCTCTCTCTCTCTCTCTCTCTCTCTCTCTCTCTCTCCCTTCTCTATCTCTCTACACTCACTATCTCCTTTTCACACCCCAGCACAAAATCATCCGGATGAATTTGTGTGTCCTCCACCTCTTTCCATTTTCACCGTTAATCTCAGTCCGACGAGGAGTTAATGCATTGGCAGATCGATCGATCGATCGATTGCTACAACAGCGGTGGGTAATGAACGGACTGTTCGGTTGAAGATCGGTCGCCGCGTCGTTGTTCTTGGTTTATCTTGAACTTGTGGTTTTGGTTAGGGATGAGGAGGGGGTGGACATGGTGATGCTGGTGGCGGCAGGGGTGGTGGTAATGGTGTTGGCGGTGATGGTGGTGGTGATGGTGATGGTGACGTGACGGTGACCCCACAAAACCTCCATAGCCACCCACATCCGAAGATCCCCTCTTTTTCTCCCACTTCGAAACCGTCGTCAGCCTTTCTCACTCCCACCACCTCACACCCCCATTACCAAATCACTTGGCAAGCAACAACATTCAAGAGAAACCGAATGGGGATGATTCTGGGTTTTGAAGAACGGAGAAGAATAATGATGTTTGAATGGTGGAATGGAGGGAACGGAC
>JAOWAN010066823.1:0-11734 GCA_028566635.1 Lobelia cardinalis
TGATTTAATTTTTGTACATTGATGACTAAATATGAAAAACACGTATAGTTCAGTGATTTATGATGCACTTTTGCCTTTTTTAAAATAGTAACAATTTTAGTTCACTTAGGAATAATACAAATATGGATAATTTTTTTCTTAAATGCATACAATGAGACTACATTTTTTAAAAGACTATTAAAGGTGTTCCATTCCACTATAATACTCGGCTATTAAAGGTGTTCCTTAAAGCTCAATTCATGTAGATGTAATTGAAAGGAATAGCTTTTCCAGAATCAGAAGCACTGTCTTTAATTTAGCCTACCTTTGGCCTTATTTGAAAACAGAGGGTGTTTCGAGACAAAACAAAATAAAAAATTGCTAGTTTGTGAATTCCTATGTAAACAGCTAAAGCAAAAAGGAAGAACTACCAAGTATGAAGCACTCGTCTGATACACAATAATGATCATTCTTCCATGCCCTTTAGTACAAATCTATATACATGATATCTCAATTTCCTCAATACACCTTCAGATGGTTCATGTTCATCATGCTCAAGTGGCAAACATCCAATCCAATGGTTCATAGAGAGAAATTGCGGGAATGCGGAATGCAGAGAAGCGCAGTCTCTTAAATTCACATCGAAGGAAATAATCATTGTGGTTGTATCAAACAAGCCCAAGGAAATATGCGCAAAGATGGCAGGTTGATCAGGTGTAGTAAATGGACCAATAAAAGTGAAAGTGAAATCCACTTTAGAAGCAGCTAGAAAGTACTAAGAGCACTAACATGTATGTACCCAAGCCGCAAAATTATTAAATACCAATGCGCATTTAGGTGCAACAGTTCCAAAACAGGGCCTTATTCGGACAGTTTAACACATAAAATAGATGGTGACCTCACCTTGAACAGAAGAGCATAAGCAATGTTTTCCCAGGGCAATGATACGGACATTAAGGAGCACTTGAGGGGAACCGTCTCATCTTCTGAACTCCTTGACTCAGCTGCGTAAGCATTCTTTGCTGCCACTTTGCGCGACAGATGCTACTTTTCGAACAATTGCCCCAGATCTTCCCTTGGATATCTGAATGGGTATGGAGTGAGTAAGGGGCTGAATCCACATAGCTTTGATCTTTAATGGCAGCAGTAATAATCAGATAAGACAAGTTTTGCATTCAAGTGATACAATGCATAGGTGTAAGTGTGTAATAAGGGTTAATAGCATTTTAGGCCCTGAAGTTTCCGTGAAAAGACCAAAAGAGTCCCCGGTTTGGGAAAATGCGTCTTAGACCCTGAAGTTATTTTTTTGTTGCAAAGTTAGTCATTTTCGACAGAAATCGTCAAAAACTAACGGACAAGGACTGACGTGCATAATATGTAAGTTTTTCATTGATGTTTTCATATTTTTCTACCTAGGTAAATTAAAGGAGCTAAATGTAATTAAAAATTACACAATTAAATAAAATTAATTCATTTTAATTATATAAATAATATTAAATTCAATTAAATTTTACAAGTAAATTAAATTTTAATTTTAAAATAATACTTTATAGTTAAATATTTAAATATATTTACATTATTTTAATTATAAAGATAATATTTTAATTAAATCTAACCCTAATTAAATTTTATTATAATAAAAATTGAACTCTAATTAAAATATACCCTAATTAAATGTTACCTTAATTACAATTAATCTAATTAAAATATACCCTAATTAAATTTTACCTTAATTAAAATATATCCTAATTAAATATTACCCCAGTTAAATTTTACCTTAAATACAATCAATACCTTAATTAAAGTAATACCTAATTAAATTTTATCCTAATTACAATTGATACCTAATTTAACCTAATGCACCACCACTTCACCCTACACCATCCATAGCCACCGCCTCGATGTCAAGTAAATATGGCTGTTCTCCCTCACCTTCTCTCAACTTCCCTCCATTCCGCTATTAAATTCGGCGATCCCCTCTTCTCTAACCCACCAGTCCTCTATCACCGCCTCCCATCTCTCGCCCATCACCCTCACCCTCGTCCCAAAGTCCAGCATCACTGAATGAACCACCAATATAATCTACGATCTGAATGAATCATCATCCAATTCCTCCACACTAACACAGATTGATTCCTCTGCCAGCTTAAATCCGATAAACCGGCGATTGAACAACCGGCCGGACTTTCAGTACTTCCGGTTCAGAAAGTTAGAGTTTCCAGAATTTCAACGTTGCCGGCGGGGAGCACTGCCGACTATGGCAGGATCGTACTACAGCCTAGGTTGTGGGGGATGGGAGAGGGATAAGAGAAGACGGTGTGCTGCTAATGAAAGTTGGGGTGGGGTGGGAGTGGGTAGGGAATGATGGGGGATGGGGGGCTGGTTTGGGTTTTATTATTATTTTTTTGATAAAATTGCACATAAACCCCTATGATAAGTGTAAGATCCATAAATAACTCACATATTTTGCACGTCAGTCCTATTTCGTTAGTTTTTGATAAAATCCGTTCAAAATGACCAACTTTGCAACAAAAAATTAACTTCAAGGCCTAAGACGCAATTTTCCGAACCCGGGGCCCTTTTGGCCTTTTCACGAAAACTTCATGGCCTAAAATGCGATTAACTCGTGTAACAATTGTAAAACCTTGGCATACCACCACGCTTCAAAGAAGAACTCCTTTCATGATTGGAATTTAAAATCCTTTAGAAAGAACGAAGAAGAGTTGTTAATCCCTGTGTATTTAACATTTTTTAAGTTACGCGTGTGAACATATAACATTTTAAAAATAGAAAATGAGTGTAAACTTATGAAAAATAAATGTGCAAATATCAGCACCCTTTTTATACATTGCTTCTCATTGAGAGGATGAATCCCATCACTTCCTATAGTCTTGATTTTCGCTATAACATGTAGTACAATGATCCAACAACCATCCTACGAAGAAGACAACATCAACACGTAAATTGTTATCCGTGTTATCTCCATCAAGCCATCAAAGTCGAGGGAGATCCATAATCAGCAAGGCATACATCAAAGGACTTTAACAAGCTATACTGAAGTACCGATACAGAAGTCCTTCGCTATCAGCATTGATTGATCGATCAAAGATCTGTTAATCCTCATTTAAAAAGGAGCAGCAAGACTTTGCATGAGTTTAATTTCAGGTTTACAATCAACAAGCTAACTCCTTAATGCAGTAGCTAAACAAGATCATCAATGTAACCAAAATTCAACTGTATAACCAACAGCTAAGTCTATGCTGCCCAGAGTAAGTGTATAACCAACAACTAAGTCTATGCATCCCAGATCGTATGTTAAAAGTATAATTATGATTTAATTACTCCCTCCGTTTCGTTTTTATTATCCACTTTACTTTTGCAAAATGTTTAAGAAAAGTAAATTTTGTGGACATGATGAATTGAAAAGTGGGTCCAAATGGAATTTGTGGATGTAAATCAATTGTCCTATTCTCAAATAGGAAAGATGACAATTATTTTGAAACTTCCATAAATAGTATAGTGGACAATAAAAACGAAACGGAGGGAGTATAATTCACACATGAAAGGAAGATTGCCCATGATCCGTCGTGGAATAAAGACTCCTACATGGACTTGCCACATTGAGTAAACACTCCCACATGGACCTGATAAGAAGCGCAAGTGGCAACATTTAATTGGTTTAACACTTAAAGAGATAAATTAGACCGGTCAAAGGATAATGCTGACTTGGAAAAAGCAGTCAAATAAGAGGAACATTAAATTTGACTACCAACGACTCGTAATTTCATCCTATAAATACCAGCCACTTTTGGAGATCAAACTTAAGATTAGCGACAAGTTTTCAAGAGAATCTCTATCCAAGCTCAAACGTCTGATCGATAGATCTGGCAAGAAACTTCTCAAATCTTCACTTACTTCAAAGCCATATCCGAAGACTTGAATATCTATCTTCATTGAAATATTCAAGAAATAGCTTTCTTATATACACAGATTGTAAATCTTCCATTAGCTTTGGTTAAAAGCATTTTAGGAAGCCCAAACACTCTGATTTGGTACATGAATCATGAGCTACAATGTATTTGATTGGTGAATATTTATCATGTGGTAGATTCACTAAGTGGTGTATGTTTTCACAGTTACATTGTACTTGGTAAACAGACAATAAATCTGAATTTTCTTGAAGCATATCAAGGGCAAAGCTCCCCAAGTATAAAAGGGGTTGAGATGATTTTTGTTAAATACACCTTCGAAGAAAAGAATCAGATATTGTGGTGAGGCAATGTAGTCTCGTCAAAGGGAAGAGAGCAATAGAGAGGAGAGAGTATAAAATTTCACTAGATTTTGTGAGTGAGTGTACAAAGGACTAATTCGGGTGGGTAAGAGATTAGTGTTGGTTATAAACAAGAGAAAATTTTGTACTTTATTATTCTCAAATTAGTGAAATTGGTGGCTGTCCGTAGAGGTAGGCTGATAATTAGCCGAACCACGTAAATCTCTTGTATGCTCTTGTTTATTTCCGTCATATTTTTTGTATAGGCTTCTCCATCTCTAAATAACAATTGGTATCCGAGCCAAAGGTTCAGTTCGGGTGGTTGCTGCGTGCTTTGTTCGAGCAGGACGGCTGAACTCAACAACTATGGAGTTCAGAGGTTCGATGGCACGGGAAGCTTAACGCTTTGGCAGAGAAGAGTAAAGGACATCCTAGTTCAACGAGGCTTGACAATGGCGGGTTGAAGGGAATGAATGGTAAGCCCAAAAAATGACGGAGGAAGATTGAGAGGACATCGAGGAAAGGTGTGTGAGCTCTATTCGATTGTACATTGCAAAGGTTTTGGTGATTCTAGCGGATCCAAATCCAAGGTATACAGGAAGGGTGGACGTCGATGTTACAAGTGCGGAAACAAAGTCACATCAAGCGAAATTGTATGAATTGGACAAGAAAAGATGATGGCGGCACAGAAAATTCGACGGGATTACTATACGATGATGGAGATGTTCTCACGATCTCCAACAATGGCACTATTACTCAAGGGCTGCAGGGAAAGTCATGGAAAGGAAACGCAGCGGAAAGGTCATATTTAAGAGAGAAGAGTATGGTGGGCCGGTGGCTAATATCGTTTGATGGGGAGTACGGTTACTAGTACTCAAACTTAGAGGTTTTATTAGAAACGGAGTGCGCAAGAGTTTCCAAGTAGACGATGGTGAGAAGGAAATTCATGCTTTGGAAGAGGTTTCGAGATCCCTCTTTGAAGCCGACAAGTGATGTCGACTTCATTTAAGCTACACATAGGATTGGCTGAGTGTGAATCAAGTGGGTAGGATCAAATTCTTGACTCGGATATGTGTAGTTGGTACAAGTAAATGGTCAATGGTACGTTTGGAAACTTACAACCGGGTTATCTCTACTTTTGACTCTCATGATGATATTTTTACTTCTAATGTGTTCGAAGGGGGAGATTGTTAGGATTCATCTCCTCAATGAGAAGCAATGTATGTGGCTGATTTGGGACATGAATCATGAGCTACAATGTATTTAGTTGGTGAACATTTATCATGTGGTACATTCACTTGGTGGAGTATGTTTCCAAAAGTGCATTGTACTTGGTGAAGAGACAATGAATTTGAATTTTATGGAGGGATATCAAGGGTCTATCTCCCATGTATAAAAGGGGTTGAGATGGTCTTTGTTAAATATACCTTTGAAGAAGTAGTTCAGATATTGTGTTTAGGCAATATAATCCCGTCAAAGGAAAGAGAGAAATAGAGGAAAAAAGTATAAAAGTTCATTAGATTTTGAGAGTAGGTGTATAAAGGGTTATTCGGGTGGGTAAGGGATTTGTGTTAGTTATAAACACGAAAAAACTTCGTACTTTATTATTCTCAAATTAATGAAGTCGGTGGATTTCCGTGGAGGTAGGCCGGTAATTAGCCGAACCACGCAAATCTCTTGTGTGCTCTTTTTTATTTCCATCATATTTTTTGTATAGGCTTCTCCATCTCTGAACAACAATTGGTATCCGAGCCGACCGTTCAGTTCGAGTTGCTGTGTGCTCTGTTCGAGCGGGACAGCTCAGGACGGCTGATCTCAGCAACTATGGAGTTCAAAGGTTCGATGGCACGGGAAGCTTAACGCTTTGGCAAAGAAGAGTAAAGGACATCCTAGTTCAACGAGGCTTGATAATGGCATTGAAGGGAATGGATGGTAAGCCGAAAAAAATGACGGAGAAAGATTGGGAGAACATCCAAGTAAGGTGTGTGAGCACTATTCGATTGTACAATGCCAACAACATTATCAACACGAAAGAACTGACGCAAAGGGTTTTGGTGATTCTAGCAGGTCCAAATATAAGGTACGCAGGAAGGATGGACATCGATGTTACAAGTGCGGGGAACAAAGTCACATCAAGCGAAATTGTCTGAAGTGGACAAGAAAAGATGATGGCGGCACAGAAAATTCGGCGGTATTAGTATATGACGATGGAGATGTTCTCGCAATCTCCAACACCGGCACTACTTCTCAAGGGTTGCGAGTGATTCCATTCCTTGATTTCCTTATTTGCGAAACCCGGTTAATTCCAGATGAAAGGGTTACCTAAATCCTCATTCAAGAGGAAGGCTCTCATCCAAGAGCGTGAATCAATAAGGGTACTAAATAAGAGCGCTGGCTGGCTCAACTGGCTTCACCTCACAGTACAATTTCTATTTTTCTTATTGGTTAGGGCGGGGGCGGTTTGCTTTCGTGCAAGGCCCTCGTAGCAGGAAGAGGTAGTTGTCATTTGAAAGGAAAGGCCCTTTGGATAGCTTTGGACCGTTGTGTTTTTAGATGATCAGGCTTCTTTAGATCTCCTAGTTCCCGTCGTCTACTAGGGCGAGGGGAGTCATGGAAATGACACGCGGCGAAAAGGTGCTATTAAAGGGGAGAAGAGTATGGTGGTTTATATCGTCTGGTGGGGAGTACGGTTACTAGTACTGACTTCGAGGTTTTGTTGAAAACGGAGTGCATAAGAGTTTTTAAGTAGACGATGTTGAGAAGGAAAGTCCTGCTAAGGAAGAGGTCGTTTCAAGGTCTCTTTGGAGCCGACAAGTGATGTCGACTTTGTTTATGCTGCACATAGGATTGGCCGAGTGTGAATCAAGTGGGTAGAATCAAATTCTTGATTCGAATATGTGCAGCTGGTACAAGGCCAATGGTACGTTTGTGGAACTTACAAATGGGTTATCTCTGCTTTTGGCTCTCACGATGATATTTTTGCTTCTCATATGTTCGGAGGGGGAGATTGTTGGGATTCATCCCCACAATGAGAAGCAATATATGTAACTAATTTGATACATGAATCATGAGCTACAATGTATTTGGTTGGTGAACATTTATTATGTGGTACATTCACTTGGTGGTGTATGTTTTCAAAGGTATATTGTATTTGATGAAGAGACAATGAATTTGAATTTTCTTGAGGCATATCAACGGTCAATCTCCCATGTATAAAAGGGGTTGAGATGGTCTTTGTTAAATACACCTCGGAAGAAAATGTTCAGATATTGTGGTAAGGCAATGTAGTCCCGTCAAAGGGGAGAGAGCAATAGAGAGGAGAGAGTATAAAATTTCACTAGGTTTTGAGAATAGGTATACAAGGGGCTTATCCGGGTGGGTAAGAGATTTGTGTCGGTTATAAACACGAGAAAGCTTTGCACTCTATTATTCTCAAAACCTAGTTGTTAGTTCTCTCACAGCTTTCTTGTTGCTTTGGTCTTGCACTTCAGAATTCTGCAGATCAAGTGAAATTATATATGGAGATTGCCACGACTTGTCAAGCATGGGAAGTGGAAATCAGGTTCCATCATAAACCCTATTTCCTTCTCCCATCCAAAACCACACTTCAGCTTCATAGCTAACTTGCCTTTCAATGTTTTCCCTCCAATGATTAATCTTGTATGTTAATTATAATCAATTAACGGTCAGATTTACTACTGTTAATTACTGAGTACGACCATGGTGTGCACCAAATTTTAAAAAGTTTTAAAGTAACTTATTTTCTTGTGTTTTGGAGATTGAAATTAAATAATTAGAAAGAAGAGTCGGGAATGATGAAAGGTGGGAAAGAGCAGTTATCAAGGTGGATATGTAGACTACAGTGTATCTTTTTCTGAGCCCGTTATACTTCTAGAAGGCTAAAATTTTCTGGGCCCTTTAGCCAGCCCGGAAGAAAGCCAATAAATGCTTCGGTCCTTGTTGCTAAAAACACCATCGGTGACCCAAAAAATAGATCTCTTGCCAAGGCCACCAGGTTCACCCTTGTTTTGATACCATGATAACTTGCTAGCATGTCATTAAGTACATGCCATCACATTAGGCATTGTTTCTTCCATCTTAGGCATACCATGTTCATGACATTACATTGCATGGTGTAATCCTAGCTTAGCTACAAAAGCCGTCGTTTAGCATGTTTCTAGTCTATCAAAGTTCAAATGATTAATGATTAGACATCCACATTGCAAGGCATGATCATACAAAGGCTCAAAATTCAAAACTACAAGACTTTTTCTCACTTACGCATTTCATCAAACATTCGATCTGCAATCATTAGAACAAACTCTTTCCTAGCCTTCTATCCATTCATGAACACCCATTTCACATGCATAACTCAACAATCATGTTTATAGCATCAAAGTGTCATCAATGCATTCAATTATGATCAACAAACATGCAATTTACGGATTTCGGCATGTAGGAGTAATCTAGGGCTTGAAACAAAGCCCTCTGAATGCAAAATTAATATAAATGAGCCCAGTGGTAGAGTTGGGGCTTTACAATATGTAAGGTCTCAGATTCTATCACTTCCCATTCCCCCTTAGGGCCAAAAAAAAAATGAGAAATGATAAAAAGTGTGTGGTGTACCCGTACAAATACGTACACGCACCATCTTTCATTTTCACTAGCATTTTTTCCTAGTTGATGCCAAAATTTAGTTATCGAGGTAAGAAAAGATTCTTATAAACAAATTGTGAGTTACGTTTTTAATATATAAACATCAATTTCTATTCCATAATTTTTCGTGTTTAAAGTACTATGTATAATTAAATATTGGGATTAAATTGTAAAGTTTCGTCAAAATTTTATACCGAAAATTAAATCGTCTCAAGTGGTTGAAACTCGAGGAAGGTAATTACAAAAGACCTGCTTAGCATGGAAATAAATATGTTTGAAGATCTAAGTTCATGTTATTGATATATATTCTATTAGATATTGAGGAAATTTAGATTGTGTGAGATCCTGAATGATTTTCACCCAAATTTTTTGATTTTTGATTTTTCTCTTTCATTGGTCTCACACTTGTTCTGTCTATCTCTCTCTTATTTTTTATTATAATCATTACAAAAACCCAAAAACCAAATCAATAAATCACTCATCCAAAAGCAACCTTAGATTTGTATTTGATTAGATGTTAAATTTAGACCGTAGAGTTTTAGACTTCTAAACTAAAATAAAAATCATCTCATCAATTAAGAAGCAAAAAAGATAATTGAATTCCATGTATCTGTGTTAACTTGAAAAATGCACAAATGGTGTATATTTATAATCCCATATCTCATATTGATATCCCACATCAATTGTAAAAGAAAGTAACATTTCACTACTTAACCTATAAATATGACTTCTATTAGTAATTATGTTAAACTAATATTAACATACTAATTCATAACTAAATCTTAAATATAGCTATTATTAATAAAGAAGTTGAGTAAATTGGGGAGTCTAAAATTATATGGTCAATCAAACTTAAGCCTAAATTTTAGATGCTCATGTGATGTTTCTATAGATTTATTTTTACCGAATTTAATATATATAGCAACGAGATTTTCTCACCAGTACATGGAAAAAAAATTGTTGCTGGTTAATTATCTAAAATATTTTCTCTGTTTCCTTTTTGTTTTGGTTACGTTTTTTCTTTCAATTGAATATTCACCATTTCTCGAATATAATCTCGTTCCTAAATAAGTGTTTTGCTTGATTTTTGAATAATTAATCTGAATTATAATTGATGTAACTATAAGAAAACAATCAAAGTTTGACAATATTGACTAAAAGAAGTTGAAACATGGCACACATTTAAAGAAGGATGAAATAATTAATAAGAAAAATAAGGATAATGCGAATTATCTGATTTCACCCTAGATTACATGCATCCTTGCCACATCATCAAATAATCTGTCTTATGAGTATTATGCAAACAATCTGATCTTAATGTAGATTACATAGCTACCATTCTATACTCTGAAAGATATATCTAACAAACATTATCTTAACTCTAGATTGCAACTTTGCAATAACTCTGAAGATATAACCTCTTAAAGTTTGCTTCAAGAACACAGGGTAATAAGCCCCCCCCCCCTTCCCTTTTTCGAGGGGTGGGGGCAGAGAATTAGTTATTAATATTATTTTGGACAGAGGTAATATTTAAAAGTTTGAAAATGCTGTTTTCGTCTCAATTATATATTTATAAGGGATAAAATTTCCTGGATTAAAATTTAAGAATAAATGTATGCATTTTTTTGATTCTTTACACTTTTAACATTATTAGTGATTAACTTAACTTTTAGATACAATGAAATTACTCTGTAAGTATCAATTATGATTAGGTAAAAATGAGAAAGGAAGTAATTGATATCTATTAAAATTTTGATGTACGAAACTTTGAGACAGATGAAAAAGAAAAAGTGGGCAGTAAAAATAAGATGGAGGAAGAAAATTAATTTTCTTGATGCTAACTAAATAATCAATTAATAACTTTGTAATCTTCAACCAATGTTCGAAATAAATAAAATTTTAAGATTTAACTTTCAAACTTTGATCATAAAGAAACAACGATAAACTTTGACCGTAATGCAATTTCGATTGACAAAATAAGATTCCTTCACAAATGGAATCATATAAATCCAACCAACACGTCAAGATTGTAACAATGTCCAAAAAGTATTACCTCTATATAAACATACACAATTTTCCCAACTAATAATTGTATAGTTTACCTCAGAGGAAACCAACATAGTGTTCCCTCCCTCCCTTTTCATTTCATGTCTTCGCATTTTTAATCATATATTTGACAAAAGCTAAAACTTTTAGTTTCCCATTTCAATCCATATTATGATTCCCCCTTTCTTCGCATCTCTCTTTCTTTTCTTCCTCCTTAGCTCCTTCAATGGCTGCCCCTCTACTATGGCTTCAGGTAACATTCTCTCTCTCAACTAACAATCCTCATACAAATACAGGGGTAGTGAATGTAAATATAGAAAACTGAATTTGTTATATATAAGGGCTAGGTTGTACATTTGCTGTTAACAAAAACCTCATGAAAAACTTTTTTCGCTATCTCTCAACAAGTAATCTTGACCAATCTTTGATCAATTTTCACATTATCATTAATGTAATGTAAGGATTCGAGTTTTCATTACATTTTTGATCTCAGGTGGTGGTGGTTTTGCCAGTGGAACGATTGATCTTGGTGGACTACTAGTACGTCAAGTAACATCGTTCAATAAAATTTGGGCAGCACATGAGGGCGGAACGGACAATCTCGGGGTAACATTTTATGAGCCATCTTCAATACCGGAAGGATTTTTTATGTTGGGCTCATACTGCCAGCCAGAAAACGTATCACTATCTGGATACGTTGTGGCTGCGAAAGATCTCACAAATGATACATCGCGGCCTATTTTAAGACTTCCAGTTGATTATGCTCTTGTGTATAGTAGCAAT